>JAUCMU010000151.1:3923821-3936190 GCA_032275025.1 Enteromius treurensis
TCATTATACATTACCATCCCTCTGTTCTTCTATTTGATAATGTTCAGTGCTTTGCTACAATCTGTATTGTTAAAAGCGCTATATAAATAAAAGTACTTGACTTGAAGTCTACAATTTTGTCTTTTGTGTCTTTTGACAGTTATTTGGTTTTGCCCATGTTGCTACTTTGACTTTGGCTGATTGTGGCATGCACAGGTGTCTTTATGTCAGCTAACAACCTCAAACACATGCTACTAATTCAGAATCATGAGCGGAGTGTAGCTGGACTATTTAAGAGCAAAATAAGAAGTCTTTGAGGGTTAGAAATCTGGCTGATAAGCAAGTGATCAAATACTTATTTGAAGAAAAAAAAAATCTCTCATAGCCTTGAATTAAGGCAGGTTTCAATTCTTTAAGGTGTTATGGACTAAAGGACATTCAAATCTAGAGCTACCCAACTATCACAAATAACATGTTTGTAAGTGCTTTAAGTGAACACACTCTTACAGCCCAGTAAACCAAGTAAATGGAGTGAATAAAATTATCTTTGAAAACTTAAAAACAGATTTGCAAATAAAGATGTCTTGATATTTTTGTTTGAATTTCTTTATGGGTAGAATATGGTCACTCATAGCAACAGGCATAAGCCTCCAGCCACGGGACATGGTTAAATAACTCACCTTTTAGATCAACCTTTGGCCTGTCAAAGTCCTTCACACACACTGACGCAGTGCTAGATAACACCTGAGCAGAAGCCGGCAGCCACCTCCTTTACATCAGGACACTGAGGAGACTGCAGCTGGTGAGTGACACAACACTGATGTACCTTTAAACATATCATGTGCTTTTTTTACATCGCTATTTGAAAAATTTATTGAAAGGGATGTAATTTTAATAGTTTCAGAATAGAATATAATAGAATCAAACTGAATTGAATTGGAATGAAATGAAATGTTGTTCCAGACCACCTAAATTTGATCAATAAATCATGTTAAGTCATTTTATAATGCAGTTTGGCAGCTTAAGTGAAAGGCTTGCTTTCAAATTATTTGTACCGATGAGAAACTTGACGCAAGTTGCATCAATTATTAAACAGCAGCAAGGAGGTGGTTTGTGCCACACATGATGATGTGAAAGCGTTAGCAGCTCATAGAGCAGTTCATGGAGCACTCAAGTGTGAAAAGTGTACTTCAGCTCTCAGCTGATGTGTTAGCTATTGTGTAATTGATATGGTGAGCTTGAACCTACAGCTAGATGCTTGCGCTTTCTCCCCTGGTAAAACATTCATCAAAATGAAGCAAGGCTATGGGCAATCCTTAAAAGCCTTGCTGACAGTTCCTCCCAGTTGTGTTTCTTGTTTTGTAAAGATTTCATGATTGGCATTTGTAATTACTGAGACAAGGTACAAGGTACACATTAAGAAAAAAAATACTTTACCCAACACATATAACTTTGTTAACAACTGTAGAGTCGGAGCACACACTCTGAAACATACTCTAAAAAACAATAAACCTGATTGATTGATTGATTGATTATTTGATTGATTGATTGATTGATTGATTGATTGATTGCCACCTGTAATTACAGAGAAGAAAGCAAGATGTGTTTGCTTTAACAATTAATAGTTGTAGAATCAGAACACTTACATATGTATTTATTTATTTGGTTGACATGCTTCTATTTAAATTTAACATAACAGCCTAAACTCACTGCAATCATACATATTTTATGAGGTGGCTAATTCGTACGACCTCACTTGTATAAGGAATATGATTTCTGCTAAACTGTACGAATTGTACGACTTGCCAATTCTTATGAATTTGTTTGAATTACCTGCACCTAAGTGAGGTCGTAGAAATTCATGCAAATAAGCCAACTTGTAAATTAAATACACAATAGGTCATGAGACTGTGTTGGAAATCACAGTGTACAGTGTACTTACTGTGCATAATTCATTATTTTAAAAAAAAAGATGAAAATGTTTTTGCAAATAATATATCAACTTAATATTTTAATATGATATCATTTTATATTTTTAAAGAAATATGTTTGCTATGCTTCTGAAATGTTGTTTTTTATCTGTTTTATTGAATACCAAGAAAAGTTTTTTTCTTTAGTGATGTAGCAGGTGCACCCTAACACAGGGGAGCGGTAATTATATGGTCTTTGATAATTCTATATTACCCCAGTTATCACTCCATTTCAAGAACACAAGATTACATAATCATGCTCACCTCTGTTTAATCTGCACCAGTCTGCTTCCATTGATTACTAAAAACTGTGATATAATTGGCAATACTGTATTTTGCCATTATAACATTGCTATATATTGCGAGAAATAAATTTGGTCTCCATACACCTCATTGCTGGATTGGAATAATCTTATCACCAGATGACTGGTATATAATGAATTGTGTGCAGCAATGATAAGATAACATCAGATGTAGCAAGAAGAGCACATTACCACTTTAAACGACCTCGGCTTAAAAGCAACACTGATCAATAGATATTCCATAACAGGGAAAATGGCTGGGCCTAAACCACGTATCATTACTCTGTCTAAACGAGAGGGTCAAGGCTACGGCTTCTACCTCCGAGTGGAGCATGGCGAGGAGGGTCACCTGATCCGAGCCCTGGAGATGGGCGGCGTGGCTGAACTGGCCGGTCTGAAGGACGGAGACCGCATAGTCAGAATCAATGGAACCTTCGTGGATAGTATGGAGCACAGCCAGGTTTGGTTGACTTTCTTTAAATCCTATATTATTTATATCTTTTTTTTTTTTTTGTATTTTATGAGTTTGACAGTAGATGCATTGTCTTTTTCATGGGTCAGGTTGCAGATTTGGTGAGAAAGAGTGGGATGACCGTCACATTGCATGTCGTTGGAGAAGAGGCATACAAGACGGCCAAAGCCAACGATGTGAATCTTGCTGACATTCAGTCCCATTCAGGGCAGAGCCAGCCCACCATGAATGGAGTGTCTGCTCCAGCCGCTAAAGCCAAGCTTTGTTATCTGCAAAAAGCCAGCAGTGGATTTGGTTTCTCCTTAAAGTCCACCAAAGGTAACTCAACTTGTTCACAGTAACGCTTATTTGGGCCAAGAACTGAATACTTAGAATAATAGACAAATAATGAAGCGATCAGATGTTAGATTAATTTCATGAACCAAACATGCGAAGCAATCATGTTTGATTAATTGTATGTACCATTTAGACACAGGTTTATTTGAAAAAATATAAATAAATCTAATAAATGGTTTAAATTAAATTGAAATTTCTCAAAACAAAAATTCTTAGTTTGAAGAATGTTTTAATCATGTGAAGACCTTTTTTTTTTTTTTCATTATTCTGTTAAATAGAAAAGGATCCATGGATGTTATTAAAGAAGCCATGAATGCCAATAAAAAAAAAGTGTAATACGTGCAGTAAGCACAGATAATACAGTGTGTAGTATAATACAGAAATCAAAGCAGTAAATCTAGTCAAATTTATCTTTCAATTTGAATATATTTTAAAGATTTGCCTTTGATCTGCCACACTTTGGTGTAATACCGAGAAAGTCAAACGTTAGCAAATTTCAAAGGCCCTGTTTTGGAAAAATTAACCAATATGTTGATCATTGCTGGAATTATTTCAGATGACACGTGAGATGAATGACTAGCAGAGTTATTTGATCTAACCCTGTTTTCTCTCAGGTACTAAAGGTATGTTCCTGACAGAAGTAGTGTCTGGAGGAGTAGCCGATCAGGCTGGTGTGAAGCTGGGTGATCGTATAGTGGAGATCAACAGTGAGAATGTTGAGAGTCTCTCACATGATCAGGTTACGCAAAAGGTAAATTAAAATTATGCTTTAATTCTAACTGCAATAACTCCTGTCTAACATTACCTTTTTATTACCACTTTTATAATGCAGTAACCACTTTAGAAAAGCTTTAAGGAGACATCTTTGGCCATCTTTCCAAACCTGTATGACTTTCTTTATTTTGTGGAACACAAAATAAAATATTTTGAATAATGTTGGTGGTTCCTGGTCCCACTGACTTCTATTTGTTTTGTCCATAATATTTTGTGTACCAAAATATCTACTTTTGTGTGCAACCAGAATGGATGCTGCTGAATACGTTGACTTTACTGTTCATAAAAACGTAGTCCTGTTGTTATTGTAGTTGAAAGCAGCTGGGGACAAAGTGATGTTTCTGTTGGTGGATGAGGACGCTGACAAATTCTTCAAGAGCAAAAGCATTCGACCAAGCACGGCTCATGCCACGGTCAAGCACCTCCCGCATAAGCCACGTATCGCAGACATGACCAAGAGAGCAGATGGTTATGGCTTTATCCTGAAGGAAGATCCTAAACATGCAGGTAAGCGCTTGCCATAGCATGGAAGTCAAGATTTAGCCTAATGCACATGTTAAAATGTGACGGTTTTAACTGTAATTGTATTTTTGAGGTTTTCCAAAAGTACCTTCCTTTCTGAGTCTTGGTGGCTTATCTTCGTTCCCTCTGAGGAAAATTTTACCCGCAAAGAAATGTAAAAGAGTTGTTGAATTTTAAATAGGTGGCAAGATATTTATTCCTTTTTTGTAGGTTTTAGGAATTTCATTCTTTATTTTATGGCATCCAAAGTGACTTACTTTGCACGCTAATTGCATAGGCATCTCTCTGGAGCAAACTGAGGTTAAGTGCACTGCTCGCAGATTTAAACTCAGGGGAAATCCAGCAGGACTGCAATTTCCTATATCCTGGAAATTTGATGTTAGCAGCCCTGATTCTCTTTGCATTGCCACTGCATTACTTTCAATAGTTATTATGTTTATTATTCTTTCTAGCATGGTGATGCCAAATGAACTTACTAAAGTTTATTACAGTTTAAGGGCAATGTGTGCATGCTGGAAAATTGACATTGTGTAACTGTGATTCAGAGGAATTTTAATGACACTGTATAGTGATATTCAAAGGTTATCTACTGAAATGCCTTTTAGATGCAGTAAAAAAAAAAAAAAAGATTAGCATTTTAAAATGATTTAATATCACGAGATGTTTCACGGTAAATAAAAAATAAGGCATTTTGAAAATATAATCAAGAACGTATGTTTAACCAGCATTGGCTTTTCATTATAATTAACAAATACTTTTCATTACAAAAAAAATAATAATAATGTGTTAGTAATTAAATTGGTTAAACTCATATTCTTTGAATGTTGTTTGTATGTAATCAGAATCCCAGGACGGCATAATTACTGTATTTGATTCATATATGTCATATTTTGTTTTCTGTCTCAGGCCATTATGTTGGAGAAATAGACAAAGGAAGCCCTGCGGAGCGAGCAGGACTGAAGAATAAGGACAGACTAGTGGCCGTAAATGGACAGGAAATTGATAACTGCAGACATGAACAGGTGGTGGAAAAAATTTCACAACAAGGAAACAAGTGCTCCCTCCTGGTGCTGGATGCTGAAACAGAGAAAATGTACAAATTGGTGAGTCCTTTTCATTCGCTAAGATTGTTGCAGTGCTGTATTGTTTGGAAACATTTATACTGATACTGAAGAGTAAGAGTAAAGTGAAGGTGGGTAAGTTTGGCATATTAAATTTGATTCTTAAATTTCAAGTCATATTAAATTGTGCAATACTTTGTATAGGCTGATGCTTCTCCACTTCTGTACTGGGAGGAAATGAGAGGATCTCCACCCAGCTATCCTGAGCATGAAGCTGAAGCCATACCTGCTCCAGCTGTACCTCCTCCAGCAGATATGGTCCACAAACCCAAACTGTGCCGGATGGAGAAGACCACTGCTGGATTTGGTTTCCATCTCAATGGCATCCAGGGTCTTCACGGACAGTACATCAAAGAGGTGGGATCTGACACATGACCTGTGCTGACATTTCTATATCTCTTTTTAGTTTTAATTTTTGAAAAGGTTGAGAGGTTCTGTCACTATTTACCTATCCATATGACATTACAAACCTGGCTGACTTTCTTTCTTCAGTGGAACACCATAGGAGAATTTTTAAAGAACATCCCACCCATTCGTGTCTATAAAAGTATCATAAATGGTGTCCATAAACCTTATATTCCAAGTCTGCACTCAAATAATAATAACTCATTGATTTATAAAATAATATTAATACATTTATGTATTTGAATTTCACTCATTTAACATTAACAAACTAATAAATATAATGTGATTCATCTAAAACAAGTCAACATTAGATTTCTGTAGTATTAAACCAAATGTGTTTTAAAAACACAGTAACCAGGTTTATATATTAATTATCAATAACTGCAATTTGATTCAATCCCATACATTTTAACTGAATATGGCTTGTTCCATGTCTAGCCACATATATAAGCTGTTCATACTTTTTTAACTAAATAAATTTAATTGTTTCATAATGAAAAGGTTTATGCTGAAATGAGAGAATCTGAAATGTTGATTGAAATTCAGTTTGTTATTCACCAAAAAAAAAAAAAAAAAAATGTTATTTTTAAATGAACTAATTAATTAATTAATTTCTTCTTTTTCTTTTTTTAAAAATTGGATTTAAATTTGATTTTGATTTTGGAGTCGTTAACATTGTACACAATATTCTTCCTTCAGAACCTGAGAGTAACTGATTTCATTTTGAGATAAATTAAGCTCTTTATGTGTTTTCTCTCAGGTGGTGAAAGATGGAGCAGCAGACAGAGCTGGATTGGAGGATGATGACATTGTTGTGGAGGTGAATGGAGTGAACGTGGAAATGAGCACACACGAGGAGGTTGTAAACCTCATCCGCAAAAGCGGGGACACGCTGGTCCTCCTAGTGGCTGAGAGGATGGCCTATGATCATCTAAAAGCACAAGGGATCACCATCACCCCTCAGCTGCTGCATAATGAGCCCTCTGCTGATGTCCCGGCACCGGCCTACGCGCTGGAGGGTGAGAGGAAAGATGCAGGAAGTGACAACCAAAAGCCGGCCACTCCACCTGCACAAACCCGGTCGAGGGTCAGTACTGCTTTTCAGCACTTTTCCAAGTTTCTCATTCTATCATCATTCTGTCAAACTACTAACTGAAACTTTTTTTTATTTTACCCTAGTCGTCGTCTTCTTCATCCTCTTCATCGTCATCATCTTCAGCCTCAGATGTGAGTGAGGACGAGCAGCTCTGAGCACAACACACTTCCAATAGTGTGATTTAGTGACAGGTTGATGTTTTTACCTGATCAGCTAGTACAATGTATTAAGAGGTGAAACGCCCCTTTGAACAAGAGACTGTAAAACCACTGATTAAAGAATATTTTTGATGTGAATTTACAAAGCTATTAGTGACAATATCAAATGTAACAGATTATTTCTGTACTGCTTTCATTGGGACACTAAAACAACAATGATCTATTACAACTGGCTTTATTACGCTTGCGATGCATGACATATAATGTAATACTTCAGTCAATGCATACTTCTTGATATATAATTTATTCTACAAAATGTTTTGTCATTTTCCTATTAACGCCTATTGAAAAAATCTCTTAATTTGATTTGATGTCAAAACAACAATGTTCTTTGTATATTTAAAGTACCTATGCTTGACGTGGGAAAATACTAAATGCTGCTATATGGATCCACTGATAATAATAAAACCATACGATTTGCACTTAAACAGTGACACATTTACATTGTATCCATCATGTATTATTCAGGAAAATCATGAAATGTTTTACGCATTAAATACAAAATCCTCATTCTTTACTTGAGCTTTTCGAGGGAGCAATCCAAAACAATGAATCTACTCACTACTTAGGAAAGGGTTCACAACAAAAATGTGGAGTCTGTATTTTGATTACACTTCTACTTAACTCATCAAAAGAAGCTGAGCAATTTTCTAAGGTATACGAAATTCTATGTAATTCATCTTGATTTTTCAGATTAGTTTGATGACTTTTAAGTTGAAATTACTTACATTTTACGGCTTAACCACTGATGGCTATCCATCGTGACAATGAGGCAGGAGAACCCCTGACACCCCTTCTGTATCCACCACATTCCCAAAGAGAGGAAAACCTTATCAAACCTTTTTGCCCCACAAAACCAGGTACCCACAAGCTCCCATGTCTGCCAGGAACCCACATAGATCATAAGAAAGTGGAGGCAACAGAAGCCTCGGACCTCTTTTGTACACGGAGCACCATATCTTATGTGCAATCAGAAAAACCATGTCATATTGGGACCTGTAAAGGTCCTCAAAGGCAGCACTCGTGCCCTCAAGTACCCTTCAGAAAGAATCAATGTCCACAAGGGTCCCACAAGGAGCACTCCTCAAAGAGAGCACAAATGCCTTCTTGGACCCTTCAGATACTGCCAGTGCTCATCAGGTCCTCACAAGAAACATTTTTTAGAAAGAAAGCACTTGTGCAGACCTCTTTTCCTACCACAGGTGGCACCCATGTCTGTCAGGACTCCAAAAGGAGGCCCTCTGCATATTGGGATCCTACAGGCTCTCAGGTTCTGGGACCCACAGACCCCAACGGCTCTCCTTGTTCTTTGGTTGTACGTATAATTCTCCTGTTGTTTTTGCTGGTAAAGCATTATGATAAATGTTTAATATTTTACAGTTGTGTCTCTTCACATCACAACACTAATATGCTTATACTGTATCTCTAGAAGTGAACTTGAGGATTATCGTCACAGGTCACGTTATTTCAGAATTTGTGTGACCCACACAAAACATACATTAAACATTTTAATGAAGACATCACGCTCTTCACATAACGCTTATCAATTGTTATAGATCTACTGAATGTACCAATAAGAATCAGTGGAAATGTTTTTAAAAAGCCTTTTTAATGGAAATCTGAGCTTCCTGCATTTGATGAGAAAGCCAAGACAGTTATATCTCTGGCATGCAGACACTGGCTTTTCAGTAAATCACCAGCACCTGTCTGTCTATCACCCACGAAAAATAATAATACAAAGCCCAAAGTATATTTATCCTTAAACCTTTCAGCTGATGTGATTTTTTTTTAGCAGAAGATTATGACTCTCACTCAATACAGCGTCCACATGTGAATCATTACAGTTCTTAAGGAGACGTGGAATGATAGTAACGATTAACATGCCTGAACGAAAAACAAGAGTCCAAAAGTCCACTGTAACGTAACCGAGATATAGATCTGATGTCTATTAATGATAAAAGAAACTGATTTCATGGTAAACAAACTAGTGAGAGCATGTAGTTTGTTCACCTACTGTTGTAAACATGATAACACATGGTATGGGAAATTGTATGCGTTTTATGAAAAACAAAAACAAACACCCACATTGTATACTATTTTGTCCCCTCCATTCAAATTAGTCTATTTAAGTGGTACAGCAAATCAGCTTTTTTTTCTGACCAAAGTCACATAAACAGTGTTTCTGGGCCCCTCCTGATTCAGGAAATACAGACCCGACAATACTCATTACAGGGCAGAGGCATAAAAGTCCTTCTAAAAGGAGAGACAAAAGAAAGAGACGTTTCAGTCCTGTGCATCTCTCTCTCTGATGAGGTCACAGGGTCATGTGCTTCTCAGGTGCCTGTTTATGGGCCAGGTAGAGGAAGAGGATGCTGGAGAGAGCACTGACCAGGAAGATCACGTCAAACCAGCGGTGGTAGAAGTTAAACTGCAGTTCTCCCAGTACCTCGGTCACTATGGTGCGGTACTCTAAAGGCATGCTCATCCGCATCAAGAGCACAGACGACACAAAATACATGCCCTACAGACACACAGTGTGAGAGAGAGAAACAGACATTTTAGAGGGGCAAGGAATCAAATTTTTATATTACTGTCCATGACTACCCAATCATTTTTAGTACTATTAGTTACTGTAATATAATGCTTTCTGACACATGAAGTTTAACATTCATTCGTAGATTTGCGCTGCGCATTCTTCAAACACAGATGAAAATGAATAGAGAAGTATGAAGAGTGACATATAATGATCTGTAAAGAAATACTACCTAAATTCACCTCTCGCACACTATAATAGCCTATGTATGGAACATATTTGCTCACTTCAAACTGGAATCATGGGAGAATATTCTGTGATGTCCACTTTGCAGGGAAAAGAACAAACCTTGCATATGATAAGAGATAAATACGAAATGTGCACAGCAGAGGGACTGAATGTGGGAACTGCTGATGTATCCTATTGTAGAAATGTTGTTTCTGGTATTCTGGTCTGTGAGTGTATATATGCGTTTAGGGGGCGTGGCTTTGGATGGCGTGGGATGGTTGGGACAGGCTAAAATTAGCCTTAATATTATAGAAGTTTTCACATTTTTCAAATTTTATACTGTCCAGTGCCTTGACACAACCTGTATTGCTAAAAGCACTATATAAATAAAGGTTATTGATTGATTGATTTCCCAAGATCTCTTACTGCACCTTTAAGGTTGATGGACTATAATAGTCAACAGATGGACTATTATAACGATGTCCTTCCTTACCTTTCTGAACTATAAACATAGTAGTACTCTTACTGTCTATGTAGAATCAGAAATTCCAGATGTCACAAAAAAATTAATTAATTAATTTGTGTTCAAAACATGAACGAATGTATTACGTCTTTTGGGGTGAACTATCAGTAGCAAAACGTATTGTAGTGTCTCACCATGATCTGAGCCAGAACGAGCACAATGACATTGGAGGACTTGCTGCTGGAGATGGCATAGAAAAACTGTGAACAAGACAAAGAGATTACCCAAAACTGCCTTTCAGCAGCTTTAACCATTATTGATGCTTCTTAAAAACTGAATTCGAACAAGACCACGTCGCAGTTGCTCAAGGAAATAATCTCCTCCCTCTACACCGGATGAACCAACACGCCTACAGTAATATATCGCCGTTTCTCCTTAAGTGATAAGACTGTATGAGGGGAAAAAAAACATGTTCATCCTTTATTACCTTGGTGAGTGTGATTAAAAGGCCTCGTATGGATGTAACTATGATGATTCCCACCAGGATAAAGGAAATGTGCTGAGACCAGAACTTGACCTGTGGGAAAACAAAGGTTTAAGTTCTTCTGCACATAAATTGCAAGGCTTTTTCCATTAGAAAGGGATGAGCAGCATTTGCGCTTATCAGCAGAGAGCAATAGTGAAGCCGGACACAGATTACGTTTAAGAGGCTGAATCATTACCTCCTTACGGGGAAAGATTAAACCGTCATTTAACAGGCTGGGGAACAATTAACTGCCAACTAAAGAAGTAAATGTCAGCTGACGCAGCAGACGCAATCACAGCATGCACATACAATCACAGTATAAAGTCTATTAGACTGGATATGCAACAATTATGTACATGAGTGTGGACTGACAAATGTAATCATAAAAAATAAAAAATAAACTATTATCATTAAATAAGTAAACAAACAACTGGTATGATAATTTGTCCTGCTGTGACAAAGTAGTGTTAACATCTGATTTGTCTACAGTTTTATATATTGGCCAATAGGGGGCATAGAAATACAAGAAGGAAGACTTGCCCATGAGATAGAGAGACGTTAAAATGTAAAAGCTGGTTTAATCAGCAAAAAAAAAATAGCATTCACTATTGTTTGAAGGTTTAGGGTCTAGGGTTTTTAAACATTTCTATTTCTAATTATTTCCTTATATATACACCATTACAATAGGGAACTACTCCATTAATACGCACTACTCAGTAACAACAGTTGAGTAAAATATGAAAAAGAATAAATAAGAAGTCTAATAGGGAAGCTTAAAAGAGATTTAGCTAGCCAAAATATATAAAGCAGCATAATCCGATGATAACATACATCAAACTGGATGCCGAGATAGTTGACTGTGATCTCGATTCCTCTTGTCACTGGGTCAGTCTTCCCCACACGGTCAAACACTATGTTTATAGTGGCCTAAGAAGAAGACATTATATTATGCCACTGATTAAGACACATTCTTACAATGGCCTTTAACACGTGGCAAACAAAATGAGCAAAACAATTCTTACCATGAATATTTTCCACACACAGTAAATGGAGAAGAAATACCCTAAGAAGTTGAAGTATTTCCCTTGAAATGTTTTCGAGTATTCTATCCGTTCCTTGGGATACAGAGACACAAGATCATTATAGAATTTGTAAAACTTACTTACTTTTATCTATATAAAGAATTTATATAAAAAAAACAGCAAAAAAGTTCCACGACTATCCTATGATGGATATTTACTAGGGATGTAGTCTTGGTAACAAAACTTCTTAAGAGGCTCAAAAAAGTGCAAGAAGTGTTTATTAAACAGTTTACATGAAAACTGAACATATCAATGGCATACAAACTAGCCATCTATCTGTAAACTTTCAAACAGGAACTTCAATTTTAATAACAAAAAATTATTAAACCTTCCACACATCCG
>JAUCMU010000151.1:3941794-3954840 GCA_032275025.1 Enteromius treurensis
AGGAATGGCGTCATTGGCTCGAGGGGTCAACCCTGCCCTTTCTGGTACTTACCGACCACCGCAATCTTGAGTACATCCGAGGGGCCAAAAGACTTAATTCTAGGCAAGCAAGATGGGCCCTGTTCTTCACCCGGTTCAATTTCTCTATCACTTACTTTCCAGGCTCAAAGAATAGTAAAGCCGATGCACTCTCTCGCCAACACGAGGCAGACACAGAACTCGGTCCTCCCGAGCGTATCATTCCTGCTCCCCGCATTGTGGCACCTATTAGGTGGGATATCATGGCCGAAATTTCTGAGGCTCAGAAACAGGATCCTACCCCACCAGAGTGTCCTCCTGATCGGACGTATGTTCCAGAACCCCTGAGGCAAAGACTGTTACACCTCATACCTGACTCACCCAGAGCCGGTCATCCAGGCATCAACGCAACTACCGAACTCGTCACCAATAGGTTCTGGTGGTCCACTCTTGCTTCTGATGTCATCCACTTCGTCCATCACTGTGTCATCTGCAATGTAAGCAAAACTACTCATCAGAAACCCGCTGGTTTGTATCACCCCTTGCCCATTCCTGAGAGACCGTGGTCCCACATCGCCATGGACTTTGCAGACTTACCTGCATCCAAAGGCTACACTACCATACTTACCATTCTCTAAAGCCTGTCGTCTTGTGCCACTACCCAAACTGCCCTCAGCCTGGGAGACCGCCCAAGTTGTCATAGAACAGGTCTTCCGCTACTACGGAATGCCAGAAGACATCGTGACTGACAGAGGTCCTCAATTCACTTCTCGGTTATGGCATGCGTTCTGCGAGCAAATTAACATCAATGTAAGCTTAACATCAGGCTATCACCCACAGTCCAACGGCCAAGCAGAACGGTTAAATCAGGAGCTCACCAGGTTCCTCAGATCCTACTGTCACAACCGTCAGGAGGACTGGAGCAAATACCTTCTATGGGCAGAATACGCCCAGAACTCCCTGCAAAAGCCATCCACAGGGATGACCCCTTTCAAGTGTGTCCTGGGCTTCCAACCACCCATGTTTCCTTGGTCGGGAGAACCTACTAACTTACCTGCCCTGGATCATTGGTTGCAGAACTGTGAGGACACCTGGAACCAAGCACACGTCCACCTACAAGGAGCTGCTCGAAGAACCACAGCACAAGCAGATCGTCATCGTCGCCCCAGCCCAGTCTACGAACCTGGTCAATGGGTCTGGCTGTCTACCCGAGATCTCCGTCTCCAGAGACCATGCCGCAAACTCAATCCCAGGTACGTGGGTCCTTTTCAAATCCTTTGCCAGATTACCCCAGTATCATTCCGTCTAGCCTTACCCAGTCAATATCGTATCTCACCCACCTTCCATGTCTCTTTGTTAAAGCCTGCTGATGCTCCGGAAGGACAGAGGGGCCAGGAAGAGGCCGCCAATCCCGAGCCCCCCCCCCCTCATCATCGATGGAGAGGAATTCTACCGAGTTCGAGAACTCCTGGACTCCAGGCGTCGGGGTCCCACGCTGCAATACCTCGTGGATTGGGAGACCCCGCGGAAGACCCCGACACCGTCCCTCTCGCTTCAGGAGCCGCTCGCAGGGGGGGGGCTCTGTTGTAAGGCGGTCCTCTGTGGCACTGTCTGACCGTCATCAGCGGGAACCTTCCCCGGAGTTTTGAGTTCCTACCCAGACCGCTTTCCACTAAACACCTGTGGGGATTTTCCACCACAGGCCTTTGCTATCTGGTTCAGTATAAAAATGACCCACGGAGATCTGTTCGTTGCAAGGTTTTGATCGTTTATCGTCAACTCTGAGCGTTTTGGTGGATTATTTCTGAACTGACCTGTTACCGATTGGATAGTGTATTTCGACGTGGATTCCTGCTTTTGACCCCGAACATTGCCTGGACCTGGTTCTTTGATTCTTGCTTGTTGCCTCGACTCTTGCCTGGACTATTGTTTACTGATTCCTGCCTGATACCCCGACCTCACGCCTGTTTACGGTACTGTTTTGAATTTGTCTCTGCTGTGTATGTTTGCCCCTGTGAAACCAAGCATGTATGATTATGAGAGTGACATTAAACAGTCGCAAATGGATCTACCGTCTGCCGAGTCTTCGTTACACTTACACATGCTCAAAACTTTGCCTCTTTTTGTTTCTTCAAAACAAAACACACAAATCCAAGAACTTCACACACAAAATGCTTAATGTCTCACACCTCTTGCAAAATCAAGTGCTGCATTCAGAATATCACAAACACATATCGTAAGCAAATATCTGCATATTTGCCATAAATAGTGTATGGTTTTGCAGATTTGGAGCGTGGTTCTTTCGTTTGAGTGTCAGGTTTGACAAGTAAATACTTAATACAAAACTGTAATGTAAGCAGTTGCTGGTCCCAGCTGAATTTCATAGAATAGAAAACAATTGTATAGAAATACTATGGATGTCAGTGGTGACTGTTTGATTACCAACATTCTTCAAATTATCTTCTTTTATGTTCACCTTTGTTTATGTAACATCTTGAACGTGAGTATGGCATTACAGTAAACTATCCCTTTAAAGGGTTAGTTTACCCAAAAATGACAATTCTATCATTAATTACTCACCCTCATGTCATTCCAAACGCATAAGACCTTCGTTCATCTCCGGAACACAAATTAAGATATTTTTGATGATATCAGAGAGCTATATGATCCTCCATGGACAGCAATACAACAGAAATAATCCCAGATCCAGAAACATGGTAAAACACTTGTAAAATGTGACATCAGTGGCTCAACTTCAGTTTAAAATGGCGGAAGACGTAAGTCACGAGAGAAGAGTACATTTTATTTTTATTTATTTATTATTTTTTTGCGTAAAAAAGTATTCTCATTGCATCTCAAAAGTGAGGTTTAGCCACTGATTTCACTGTTTTACTTATGTTTTTGCTACGTTTCTGGATCTGGATAGTTTTTGTTGCATTGCTGTCTATGGAGGGTCTGGCTTTCTGACATCATCAAAAATATCTTAATCTGTGTTCCGAAGATGAATGAGAGGTAATCAATGACAACATTTTTGGATGAACCAACCCTTTAATTTATCCATATGTAATTACTCAGTTTAAGTAAAAAAAAGGAATAATGTCATTTTAAAGATGTAGTCACTTAATGAATTTTGTGCCAAAGTTGAGCCCAAATAGACTGTTATTGTGCTCACTGAACTGTAGCACCTTACTTTAAAGTTGACCAGAACATATGTGAGCTTCAAAAAGCAACTTCTGAGCAATAAAACCCCGTTTCCTGAAGCCAACCCAGTTAAGAACAGCTGTTTTACACTACCACCACTCTCCCTTTGCTACATCTCGCCCAAAGAAAATAAGCATCAAGTCAAGACCTCCCACAACACCACAAAAGGCTTGACTTCCTCGTAGCCCCTGAAGAGCTTCTTGACAGTGCTGAGGTGTGAATTGAAACAGATGCTCAGGTGTCCCACAGCACTGTCAGCACACGATTGGAGTTGTCAGAGAGTTTTCTAATTCATTGGCTGATTTATTTATATACCGGTCTAGGACTGGTGAGTGGGGAAGCATCCGCTGCGGTGACTATGAAGCGATGAAAGCACTTAAGTGTTTCTGATAAGCTTTTGGGACTCTTGGGAAGGCAGTATTGTTTGAATGTGAGAGGGATAGAGAAAGAGACAGTCTCTCAGGCCTCTTTTAGCTCTGAGGTTTTATTTTAATATTTACTAATTTACACAGCAACACATTGTCTGGCGGTATTTTTTTAATGTGAATATGCTTTGTTTATGCTAATTGTGATGATTGTAAACACGATAACACATAAGAAGCATGAAACTATGCAAACAATTTTAACATAATCAATTTTTTAGGAAGTGAAGAAGTTTAATTGGCTTTAATGTCACTTACTAATGTGTGTTTTTCATCCTTGTCTCAGCAATTCTTCGTCTTTACCTTTTCACCCATTTTACACATTTCACATTTATTCATTCTAGTTTTTCATTTTTTAAATGGTAATTTTACTTTACAGAGAAAGGTTTTTTATCTCTAAAGGGGTTGTGTGTCTGTGTGCATATGAGCGGGAGGAAAAGAGAAAGCGTGTTTGTGTATGTGTGGGAGGAAACAGCTGTCACACACAATCTGTGTCAGAATCCTCTTCTGTGAGAGCTAAATTAAGCCTGTCCCACATGGACGCTTCTTAAAGACACCTCCATAATGGTGTACACATAGCTCAAACGTCCATTTCATGGTTCAGGGCATCATTGTCAACTTTAACCTTCAACTCTGATTATTAATGCTTTAATTCTACACAAATCTGTTTATTTCACATTCTAAATAGATCTGCGCAAATACAAATTACACATTTGCAAAAATTGTAATACATGCCATTGGTTGAGCCATACTGTATTCCTTGGGTGTTTAGCAGATTTAATATAATGCTTGTAAAAGTTACAAATAATGCTGCAATAGCTGAAAGTATTTTAACATGATGTTCTGTTCTATTCTATTCTATTCTATTCATGAGATAGTATAGATTCTATTCATGGGAATATATCAGAACAGTTATTTTCTTTTATGTTCTATACCATTCTGTTCTGTTTTAAGGTAGCACCAATGTTCTGTTCTATTTGTGGAAGAAAATCTGCTGAAAACAGGACTTTACTGTATTCTTTTTATTCTATTGTGTTCTGCTTTACTGAAAGAACAGCATCTGGTGAAACAGAAATATTCTATTCTATTGTATTAACATGGGATTCTCTGTTATATTCTGTTCATTTAGTAGAATTTGCTGAATTGATAAAGATACATTAAATTCTATTTTGTTATGTTCTATTATGTTGTGTTGTGTTCTTTTTTGTTCTATTCTATTCCACTGCAGAAGTATATCTGATAAAGAAACAGGTGGATAAGTTCTATTCTGTTTCAATATTATAACATAGGACTCAGTTATAATCTGTTTAATTCCTTGAATTAAACGCACTCTGATGAGCTGAGAAGGTTCTATTCTATTCTACTGAAGGAACATTATCTGTGAATGAACATGGATTAATTATGTTCTATTATTATAACATAGGACTTCATTCTGCATTCATTTTATTCTATTGTGTTATGTTCAAAGAACAGAATCTGGCAAAACAGAAATATTCTATTCTATTCTATAAGCATAAGATTCTCTATTAGCAATATTCTATTCAGTTTGTTGAACACCATCTAATGAATTGAGAAAGGCTTGTTCTATTCTATTATATTCTGTTCTGTTCTGTTCACACACAGCATTTCATTCATTTTTCCATTGGTTATAATAGAATAATAGAATCTGTGCTTATTAATATTTATGTCTTATACACTGTAACTGTTTTTAAAAAGGCAATTGCATTAATGTTTAATATATTAAAATCACTGAAGTACTACTTGGTGAAAGAACAGTTTATTCCAATTATTATTATCTTACTCTTTAATGCTTATTTGTGCTTTTTAATAATTTATCATACCTTTTCATGAATGCAGTAAGACAGATTTTAAGGTTGTGTTTACAGTAAGGGCAGAACAACTTGCTTTATTCATACATACATGGAAACAGGATAACAAATAAGATAATGACAAATGTGGAATCGTGATTTGATTGAAAATGCAACATGGGATGTTTGTTTGGCACTGGTATGTTGTATGATTTACAGCCTCTATAGAGTGTGACAGGAGACGTGTTGAGGCAAAGATACCATCACACCACTGACAAACAGCTTCACCGCACACAGAGTGAAACAAGGACAGAAAGATCTAAAACAGACACAGAGAGAGAGAGGGCGGGGGGTCTACTATTGCTTTACACATTGCAAAAATAAAGCATTCCCCCGGGCTGTCATTTCAGAGCTTCATCAATGCATGGTGGAAGAACTCTCTTTCCCAGGACAGAGAGAGTGAAATACTTCGATCTGCTTGTTTGTGGTAATTAGAAGCCAAATGGTCTTGTAAATTCTTTAATATGCTACAAGGGGTTTAAGAGGTCAGGGGAGGACTATACTAGCTTTTGGCCAGCCCTGGAAAAAAACTGTACTGGGTGTAAGAGACTAGGTAGAAAACTGCATTACAATAGCTAATTTTCATTCATTTGCCTGTTCATCTGGAGTTCATTTGGAATTTGCATTTTTAAAGACTCATTTGTGATGTTTCACATCAAATTTCCGTTTGTACATGCATTAAGCAACATAAACAAACATTTACAAATAAACGTTTACAAGACTTACAATCACTATTGTTTTGTGCTCTAGATCAGTTCATCAATATTGCATACCATTTCTATTGTGACTGTCAGTTCATCATCTTATTTTGACAAGCTAAAAATTTATTAATATGCAGTAATTAACATTAACCTATTAACACATCCTGTGAAAATATTGGAAAACGCTATTTCCCAATACCTAATACATTAATGAATTAACCGTTGTTGTAAATTGTTACTATCAAAAAATAATCACTAAATAAGTGAATACCTGAAATTAATAGGCAGTTCCTCTATTATCTAAGTGCTCCTTTATACTGTATATCATTTCTGTTATAAAAGGAAATGGCCTGAATGCTGCGTTGGATCATTGCCTACCACGGGACTAATCTTACGAGGCTAATGTCCTCTCTGTGTTAGAATTAAAACCATTTCTAATCTTACTCAAAGGATTACTAAACCAAACCATTATCATTATTTACAAACCTGTATGACTTTCCTTCAGTTGTAGAATTAATCTTGAGTTTTTTTATTTGTTTGTTTGTTTGTTTGCTCTTTCAATGCAACTACAGTGAATAGAGAATCTTAAAAGGCTCTGTTTATTACTTAAAGCACATATTCTGCATGGCCATACTCTACAGCCCTAAACATACCTAAACTTAATAACTACATTACTAACTATTAATAAGCAGCAAAATAGAGTTTATTGAGGCAAAAAAACATAGTCAGTGGTTAATAGTGGTTGTTTAATGGTGGTCAAAAGTGATTTAACTGCACGATCTGATTGCATAAGAGGTGTGTGTGTGCGTGTGTGTGAGTGGGTGGGTGTGGCTGTTAGTACAAAGACCTTCTGAATAACATGTTAGAGAAGCAACACAGGTGAGAGTTTAGAGTACCTTTCAACACAATCCCATGTCATTATCACCCACTTCGCCTTTAATCAACAGGTTCAGAGCACAGGATGTCTGTCAAACGCAGAACTGGTAAATTACTTTTCAAACATCACATTACAAAGAGATTTGTTAAACTAAGAAATGTGTTATACAATAGAGCATTTGAACATTTACGATATATCAATCCCATCTCATGGAAAAACATACCTATTATGAGATGGCAATTTTGTATGAATTTGTACAAAGAGGCCAAAAAACACAATGAAAGTCCATCTCTAAACCGATAACATCAGTGGGGTGATCCAAGGTCCTCTGGACGTCAAAGTCAGAGTGAATGAAAAGAACAGAAATGAGGAAGTGCACGAGCCAAGTTCAAATGAAGTTCATTGAGTCTGAATTAACTGTAGATAAGTTTCTTGTGAAGCATGAGACACTGAATGATTACAGGGATGGATACTTGCTAAAAAGTCATTTGCTGACGTATTAGTGAGAGATTACTGGGTCAAATCTGCCTGCTGAAAATAGTTCATCTCTTAGTGATGGTTACGTAAAGTACTCATCTCACTTTCAGCTTTATGCCTTGACCTTTGGCCATCCCCCGCTCTCTCTCTCTCTCTCTCTCTCTTTCTCTCCTCCAGATGTTGAGTGATTTCTCTAATACTGCCTCGGAGTCATGATCATAGCTCTACACACCTAAAATTTGCTCAGTAGAGTGGGTAGTTCTTTAAAAACATCTAGATGTATCAGAATTATTTTGGGCTTACATCTACTGTAAGTGGAACTATTAATTTGTTCTCTCTTTCTCTCTCATTTTGTGTTTCTGTCTTGGTTGTAACCAGGCTTTCTCAGGTTCTAATGAGAGATATGTATCTCATGATTACAGGAGAAAGCACTAGTTTCCCATTTCAGCATGGTCTTCCTGATCCACATGAAAAACAGTCTTTTCATGATGTCACAGTGCCTACCCAAGAATCTCATTCTTTTTATACTTTCATCCTGCTGTTTTTTCACACCCTCTTTGATGGGGTTTTTAAATGTACATGGGTAGTTGATGTATGGATGTGTCCTAAAAACCTCTAACATAAAGATAAACTCTCATTCTGTTTGTAAATTTAAAAATGAATATACATTTTTCTCATATTATTGGAATGTTAGGATTTTTTTGCTTGTTTGTTTAATAAATAACAAATAAATGAATAAAATTTCTAAATTATTTCTGCCAAATATTTCTCATGTACTTTTGTTTAAATTTAGTCTAATATATTCCCTAAAACTCAATAACTGTATTCAAATTGTGCATTTTTACAATTTAACTGTTCACAGTAAATACTAAAACTACTGAATTAGCTGAAATATCAAAGTAGAATTTTAAGATAGATCAAAAATAAAACTTTTGTTAGTCAATGTTTAATGTAGATTACACATAAAAAAACTATGAAATATAAAGACTTGTAAAAGTTTATTAAAATACATAATCTGTTATGTTATACATAGATAAAGATGGCAGGAAAAAAAATATATTTCTGGAGGCAGTAATCAACTTTTTTTTTGTTTTGCACAAATAAAATAAAACACTGTTTTAAAAAACCTGTGAGTTTCAGTATTTGCTTTTAGATGGAGAAGTGCCTCTTATCCGCGTGTTAAGTCTGACGTCACGTGTCAGAGGTTTCAGGTACAACCGCTCTATCAGATACAACAAGAAAACAACAAAAAGTGGTAATATACATTCACAATGCGATATAATACTACCAAAATTACAATCCTAGCCATTACCTTCATACTGAAATCCCATAACATGAAAATGGGACACTGTGAGCATGGAGACTGTAGTGTACACCGTACGTTTGAAAACTTTTAGCTAAAATGTTTCATTTGAATACACAGTGCGAAAGGGCTGCTGAGGTAGTATTCCCAAGTGAAGTGAGTTAAGGCTTGGACCTGGAAACAACACTTCTTACGTCTCCACTTAACAAGCGGATAGTGTATTCGTATTAGTTTATTTTCTGGCTTCTTCTAATCAACAGTTTTTGCACACATCTTAATGACTGCAAGTTCTGCACCTCACTTTTGACAATTACCGCTCTTCTTTTTTTTTTAAGCATTCTTTTCCCGTTCATGATACTTCAATTGTTTTGTCTGCATGTCTGTTTCTCTATCTTCCTGTCCCTCATTCTCTGGTTGGGTGTGTGTCATGCCCTGCTGTCTCCGGCTCTCAGGAAGGGAAAAGCAGACAGTGCAGCTCCAGCACTTTTTCTGCTGCATCAGGGAATATCTCAAAGAAATCACCGCCAGTATAAACACACACACACACACTTCATCATCATTTCATTTGACTTTGTTCACACAACAAATTACAATTATGTTACTCTCATATTGTTCATATTGTAAATGAGCTATTCTATTGAAAAAAAAAAACCTAATAATTTATGATTTATTTATAATCGCTCATAACGTTTTAGCGAATCAGCTGATATACGTAGTTCACAAAACCTGAATCTGAATTTTTCTTTTTTCAGTTCAGTTCACTGTGGTGCTGCAGACTGTAATTACTGACAGTGGTTTCTGGAAGTATTCCTGAGCCCATTCAGTAATATAAATGACAGAATCATGCTGATGAGTGATGCAGTGTCGTCTGAGGACCCGAAAACCACAGGCAACCATCAAAGGTCTTCTGCCTTGTTCCTTACACACAGAGATTTTTCCAATTTCTCTG
Organism: Enteromius treurensis; assembly: GCA_032275025.1. Lineage (NCBI taxonomy): Eukaryota > Metazoa > Chordata > Actinopteri > Cypriniformes > Cyprinidae > Enteromius > Enteromius treurensis. The sequence goes on from JAUCMU010000151.1 coordinate 3,951,611, forward strand.
AATCTTTTGATGGTGTTCTGCACTGCAGATGAAATGAGCTCATTAAGTTGATAAAAGTGAAACATTTCTCAGTTTAAACATTTGTTATGTTTCTATGTTCTATTGTAAATAAAATAGTGGTTCATGTGATTTAATTAGTTTTCATTTTACGCAAATGTAAAAACCTCCCAACATTTCCAGCATTGGTTGTATTCGCTTCTAGGTTATTTCCCTGAAAGTGAACTGAAGCTTATTAGTCGATTGTTAGGATTTGAACATCTTTAGGGTTTATTCAGGGTTTTGCCGAATACAAAGGAACATATTTTGAAGAAAGTTTGTATCCAGGTGTTACATCCACACCAGGCTCCAGCCTCACCTCCACACAGCGCTCACAGTCACCTGAATACTAATCACCATCACATGTCATCACCACCTGGACGCACTTCCCTCACTCATTACCCTCAGTTTATAACCACACACCACACAGCACTCTCTGTCCGAGCTCGTTCCTGACAATTGGACTAACCTCTCTCTTCTCATATCCTTGAAACGCTACCTACTTGACTGACTTACCCCGCTATTCCCCTGTGTGTTCTCCCAGTTCTATGTCTCCTTTCTCAGGCTCCTTGGATCCCTCCGTTGTGTCTCCAGCATCTCTCCATTGTGGTCTCTCCCCTCTGTGTTCTCTGTCCATCCACATCATCTACAAGATACAGACATCAAGATCAACCCTTCGTTCAAGACTGTTAACCCATCTATCTTTAAGTTACTTACTTGTGAATCAAAGTCATCATAATCTGTTACTCCTCTGCTTTCGTATAATAAAGACTGTATTTTATCTTACCTCCAGTGTTGTAGTCCGCTTCTTAACACCAGGCTGTTTTGGGTCACCATTGACTTCCTTGTTATTGTCTTGTTTGTTTTGTTTTTTCTACTATGGAAGTCAATGGGGACCAAAACAGCTTGGTTACAAACTTTTTTTCAAAATATCTTTCCTTGTGCTCGGCAGAACAAAAAAATCATGCAAATTTGGAACTATTTCCAACTTTTCTCTTTTCACTTACTCTTTTTGGATGGGTTTCTTTTCTCTGGCTCGCTTCCACTCCACTTTTAGACATGCACTCGCAAATTTCCCAAAGCACTTCCCCTCTGGGAAAGTTGATAGGGGAAGTTTATATGGACAGACCCTCGATCCCTCGATTTTGACAGAGGGAGCAGGTCTGCTTTATATGCACACTTCAGGCCACTCTATAGACCACAATGCAACATGATTATGATGCCTAAACAGATTGTGTTTATCCCCACCCCAAACAACTCTGTAATATATAATGTTTTGTTTTGTTTTTTACTTTTTTACATAACCATGCCTATGCACGTCCTGATTTTGTTGAGTTCAGCGTGTCCCTGGGCCAACATATTTTGTTGACCCTGGAACAACATTTTAATCCAAAATCTTAGTTTTGACCATATCGCTACACCTAAACCTTACCTTACCCATGAGTAATGCCTAAAATCATATTTAATGATAAATGAATTGCACTGATGTACAAGCACCACACTGATTGTAAGCCTAAACTTCACAAACACTATAAACTGGTTCCTCAAATCTGATTGGCTAATCACAATGTTGTTCCAGGGTCAACAAAGATGTTGACCCAGGGACACATCGAACTCAGCAAAATCAGGTTCTGCAGCGCAGTGAATGAAAGGACATTTGTTGTTAGTTTGATTCAAGGTCGCCTGTTATTGTGGACCCACAGCATGTGAAGATGAACTTCAGGATATGGAGAATCAGCCTCCCAGTTGTGACCCCCAACATTTTTGTAGTGTGTGATCACCCAGACATAACATATTGCTTTTTCCTAACAGGCAGTGTTCATACGTTGAGTTGGTTAAAAGTTCAGTTTAAAAGAAGTAATTCTTTTTAAAGTGGGCATGGGACCTTTAGATAAATCACATTTAAGCAAAAATGAACTTGAATGATCACAAGATTGTTGAAGAACTGGTTTTATCAATAGCCATCTGCTTTTTTTAATTTAATTTTTTTGACTAGTAATTAACTCCTAAAGATGATTTATTATATTTTGTTTTATTGCAACAGCACAAAACATAAATTTTCCATAAATAAAAAATATTTAAAGTAAAATTGTGTATGAGTATTGTGTATGTCTGTTGAATAAATTTTTTTTTTCAATTTTTGTCATTGGCAGATATTTTTGTCTAAAAAAAAAGTTTTTTAGCAATGGCACATTCTCTGACATCTTAATAATCCTTAATATCTTGAAATTGTACTCAGTATTTTTTTTCTTTAGACGTTTACATAAATATTAAAATACTGATAATTTGTGAAAATGTACTTGTTTGTGTTGCACATTTAGCCAGAATCAATAAGTAGCCAAGTTAAAAGCCTAAACAAAGCAGATTCAGTAACATATGCACAGATGTTAACAAGACATTTCATAACAACATCCCTGATCTTCAAATATCCCAGAGCTGATTCAGTGCCAGCTCTAAATAATATCATTTTTACAGAGGAGTAGACTAACAAGTGAAAACAAAATGTCAGTGATTTACAGGGTGTGTAAAAGGCAATAAAACACACGCTGCTCTACGTCGCTCCACCCCTCCACCATCCAGACCTGCTGCAGCTGGAAGAAGCTGGAAACTGATAAAAATCACATGGACGGATGATTTCATGCTTCTTAGCTGTTTTGCTTTTCACTTGACCTTCTTACAGATCAAACTCTCTGCTAGTGCCTGGCATTTGGGTATCATCAGATCCTCACATCAGCATCATATTAATCAAAAGGTCATACATTTTCTCCACTCCTCAGTGAACTTTTCATCCAGGGTGACAAAGTTCAGGCCAACTGACTACAAACTAAAATGAAATTTTGTGAAATATTAAAACCTGTCTACTTTGGTGTTTAAGCCAATCAGGTGACTTAGTGTAACACATTGTGGCTTTTCTTCCATGCACTGTGTTATTTGTGGATTAGCAGGTTTTTAATTTCCCATTTGAACCATTTCTCATCTATTTATCATATGCTCTTGTACTCAGAAGCAAACAAGGCCTTTCTTCAAACTTCCATAAAAATAGCAATGAATTGGTCTATTTTAATTTTTACATTTTTATTATTATTTAAAGGTGCCATAGAATGGAAAACTGAATTTACCTTGGCATGGTTGAATAATAACAGTTCAGTACATGAACATAACATACTGTGAGTCTCAAACACCATCGTTTCCTA
>JAUCMU010000151.1:3954940-3974650 GCA_032275025.1 Enteromius treurensis
TCTCTCTCTCTCTCTCTCTCTCTCTCTCTCTCTCTCTCTCTCTCTCTCTCTCTCTATATATATATATATATATATAAGCTTATGAGGAGACATAATTGGTGACCAAACTGCATTTCACATCACTTTCTGTATAGCAGCAATGGAATGGTAAATGCATTAAGCATAGATTAATCTAATGCTCATCTTTTGCTAATCATTCTGTTGCATTAGTGTTAAAACACATGCTGTCTTTTTTCTTCAAATAAAACCTGAGCAAGAAATATGAAAATGTCAGCAGGTCCATTTTATACTGAATCAAATCACTTCACTAAAATTCACATCACATTATAATTATGAATTTTGAAAACAAAAGACAACAAAATCAAAGGTGCAGTCCAGAACCGCAGTAGACCCAAGAACAAACACAAGCTCAAACCAGTTCATCAGGGAACACTTCTGAAACCATGTTTATTGTGTGCAGAACTGTAAGCTACTTACTACTTTTGTTTACACAGAGAAAAAACATGAAAGGGGATAATGGAAATACCTCAAAGGCATGAAAGGGGCATGGCCATTGTCTTTGATTTGGGTATAAGGGATGGAAAATTAATTGTTACACTTCACCAGAGCAATAAACTGAAATCTCAAAGATAAAAGTTAAAGGTTTGTGGGTCTATTAATGTAAACATTAAAACCCCAGTTCTGTGACCCTATTAAAAACAGACAGAAAAGGCAGTGAAAGTCTTTCTGATGTTAAAAAAAAGATTGAGAACAGAGTTGTAAAATATACTGTAATTGCACATCCCCTGGCTCAGACATACTCATAAAATCCACAATAAACAAATTTAAAAATACCCATTTAATCAAGGAAAACTTTGTCACAGATGTATTATTCATCATAGACAGAGAGAGAAAGAAATGCTTAAAAATTTTAATAAAGAACATAGCAGCATAATGTCAAGCACAGAAATATTCTGTTGATAAGTCTCACACAATTCAGTGTTGTTTTGAACAGTAATGAGAACCAACTCTCAACTTACTTTCAGGCCAATTTAGAACTCATAATTTAAAAAAAATGTCAATTAAATCTGTGATATTATTCGGAATAGGCTTGTTATAAAATGTCAGTCAGTTTGGCACACATACAGTGGCACGCTGTTTTTTTCCCTCTAAAAAAGATTAAAAGAAAAAAAGAACTATTATTAAGCTTATTATTAAATTATTATTTTACAAAGAAATACAGGAAGTGAACAACTGCACTGAAGAAAAGCGTTATTTCAGAAAGCATATAAATTAAATAAATGATTCAAGTTTTCAAATAGAGCGGTTGGTATGTAATCCAGTTAATGAAATTGTGTTATGTATCTGTCTAAAACTTCCATCTCATGAAATCTTTCCAGAGGCTTATTTCGGATTTGACCTCGTAACCATGCGGGACTGATGAAAACATTTATTGCTTTCTGAATCTGAGCTCTGCCTCGCAAGTCTCACAAAGCTTATCATATAGTACACAAATCCACTGAGAGATAATTAAAATATCTTCACAAGGAGGCGGCAGCCCTCACCTGACCCTGTCAAGAGCTGCATATCAATGCTTTTGACGTCTGTTCTCCCCCGTGCACAGATGCCGTTCAACTTGGGGGATCTGCACAGTTGTAATTAGGTGGTCTGCAAAAAAATATATGTATATATCTTAAGAATCATTTACTTACATTTAAGGCAGACAGGTTAAGAGTCAACAGCGTGATTCATGCTTACAACTAACTTTAAAAATGAATAAAGATGGCTTTTGAGACTACATGCTGTGAAAACATCAAGAGCAGAGGCTTCTAAACAAGGACACAGACTGATTTAAGACTTGATAAAGAGAGATTAATTTGCAATACGAGGCCTTCGGTATGTTTATGACTCCTATGGACTATGCATAGGACTCCGGGAGAGCGGACCAACCGGAAAATCATTTGGCACTAGGTATATATATATATATATATATATATACACATATATCCAACAAAAATGCCTATTATCACAACATGTACTGTAGTATTTCTTTAATACATCAAACCTGGACAGCAAGATCCAAAGGACACAAAAGAATCATTTACAGCGGATTGTGTTTGTTTCTGAAGGCACTCGGCTTCCCATCAAGAAAATGTGCTTTTCTAACGTGACAAAATGGCCCAATGAAGAATCCATAATTGTAGCCTGCTGCCATAATAATGTCCTATAAGCAGTTTCAGGTATAGCTTGCAAGCTGTGGTGAGAAAGTCACTAAGCAAAAGCCTTCGAGCCCTGCTTGATTAGGCATCGTTCCACTCCGTAATGCCTTTTAATGGAGTTTTTACATGGCTGTTCTGCATGCATATCAGAGGTGGCTATAAGACGGGAGTTACTTTAATGGCTCATCAGACCCACTCTGAGCCCCACTTGACCTGAGGAGCTACTGTGTATTAAAAGTAATTTGGTTTAATGATGCAAGAGGAGTTGTCTTATTGGATTTCTTTCATCTGTCAAACCTGTGGTTTTGATGATATTGCATCTCTTTTACCACTGTATGGTTCTCGAACTTCAAAAGCCTTTCAAAGTCACCTGGCATTAGTGACTGCTTTTGTGATGATCAGATACGCAACGCATGACAGAAGTAAAAAGTTATAATCTTCAAGGGCAGGAATCTAAATGTAAAAAAGAAACATGAACGAAAAGCGCTGTGAATGAAATAGAAAATACCCATCATTAAACAGATCATCAGCGTGATAACTAATATAAATCAGCAGCTTATGCCTTTGTTAATTAAAACATGCAGCAGGTATAAAAGAATGTCTAATTCAGTCATTGGAGTGTTAGGAAGCGGTGGTGTGCCACCTAATAATGAGGGCCCCCTGTGAACCAGGGTTAGGCAAATTTAACAATTGAAGAATTAGCTCTCTTTCAATTCATGAGTGTAAATTTGAATTACATTTGTCCCACTTCACAGGAAACTGACTACCTGGTCTCATGGCATAAACGTGTCTTGGTGCACTTTTTAGCTAGATGCAAAATGCGTACCAACAAGTACTTATCCCTGCAGTTTCCAAAACTGCACTATAAATCCTCTACACAATCCGACATGTGCTTAAAATTGAACTGGAAATTAGGTGCTGGGCGTCCGGCCAGAGGAGACTTGCTTCTCCCAAGGTTTTTTTCCCCATTCTCTCATGGATGGGGTTTTGATTCCTTGCTGCTGTCGCCTTAGGCTTGCCTAGTTGGGGACACCTGATTTCTAGTGATTATCGTTGTCTTGACTACAGAGACCATCTCTGCATTTGCTAAATAAATAGTTTAATTCTCGTCATTGTACATTACCATCACTTTGTTAAAAAGTAAAAGAAAAAAGAAAAAGAAATTACACTAGTTAAACAAATTTTATTCCTTATCAAACTAAATTTAAAAGTTTCGATTAATAAAAGCGTAATTTTCTCACATATCAAGAATATAATGTGACTTCAAAACAACATTAATATACTGGGAGATTTGAAAACTGATGCTTTTGAATGTTAGCATCACATATCCAGCTTTATATCTATGGGTTTTCATAGACATAGGTTTGTTTCAGAAGCTCATCTATCAATTTCTTTCCAAACTTTCTGGCACTGAATAGGATTTCAAAAAAAGCCATTTTCAATTCAGTTATGATGGCAAAAAGCCCTCTTGGGAATGGCAAAATGGGCTCTCAAGGGGTGACATCATGCACATTTCAAAATGGGAAAAAAATATATATTATTTTTTTTTTCTTTATTAGTCATTTTCTGTGGTAAAATATCTTCATCTTATACAGTAGGTTCCTGTTACATTATGAAGTATAAATCTGGTGGGTTTTAGTCAGTACTAATCAGAAAAGTTAACTGCAATGTACATAAGTCTGAAGCCACAGATTCTAGAATGAAACTCCTTTCTATAATACATCTTTTGCACCCCAGGAAAGCTGTTTACCTAGTAAAAAACACAACTACAGCATCTTTACAATGTGGAGCTAATCGATATCCGACTATGAGATTACTGTTGGACATGATTGAGAATCTGTGTAAATACATTTAGTCCGTCTCTGTGTGACATAAAAATAAAGTCTGTAAACACACAGCATATTTGCTGCTTAGATGCAGCTTCTATGCAGAGCACCGTAGAAATCGCTCTAGACAGGCCAATTTAGCCATAACATAATTGGCTTATAACGCCGTGAGGGGGTGCGCCATACGCCAGGGTTTGGCAGCAATGAAACAACCAGTAAAAAAGGAGGAAGATCATCATGAGAGGGTGCACCATATTGCCCCAGTGAAGATAATGACATATTAATACAAACAAGCCATTAGTCTTCAGAAGTTGAGAACAGAAGCCTTTGTCAAAGTATTGTAGGAACAGATAAAGTCTTGACTCTAGAGACTTTAAAGAGCCAAGTGGTTATATGAAAACAACTTCAGGATCAAGCATTGCCACGCTGTCTGAGTGAGATGGGAGATACTATATCAGTTCATCAGAGCAATTAAATAGTGCAGCGGGATAAGCCAAATCGGATCTTTATCTTAAGCGGATCTTTAGCGTGACGATAATATGGAAATTTCCCTTGGCAAAGACAAAAAAAGAAGAAGTAAGAATGTCACCTCCATGGTAACATGTTCTCAGATATTTGCCTCTGGAAGAAAACCATAGTCTTACTCCTCTAATCCACAGGAAACCTAAGAGGCATTAGGACGAAAGAAGGTGTTCAGACCTCCCGACACTGTAGTCAGTGCTGATTTAGAAGATCTATTAGGACCTGACAGGCATGTAACTGCAAGTGCAGTCATTAATTTTCATTTAGTCCCCTGAATATACCCTCTCTGTTCATTTAATGATGAGAAACGATCCACTTTTTCAAGGATTCTGGTTAATTTGGTTGATTTAATATTGATATATTGTCACCATGGGCCACCCTCATGCCTTTGTGGGCATAAAGTCTATTTTCAATAGTTTTCTAAAACAGATACTGAATTAATTCAATTACACAATTTCAAACAAACTGTCATTAGTTAAATGAAGATATTTGTGTTGTAATCTCTCCCTCCGACTTTATGTTCTGCCTTTTTGGAGCATGTGCAGCTTGTGGTAGTCCTCCAGTGAGACTTTATCTAATTCCCTGTGTTTGCGTACCAAAACGCAAATCCTTAACTATATTTTATTGATTTGCTTTGAAGGCCATACATTGCGGTGAAAAATAGCTAATTGGCACATCAGCATAGACTAATGCAGTTATGTTCATTCAAGTGAGAATAATTACAGATTCTGTCAATTCTTGCCAAAGGCACTGTTCAATGGAACATAGCTAGCCTCCCGGTGGACGGTTGTTGGTATCCGTGAGACCTACTGAGTGCACGGAAGTGCCGCGAGAGGTTCTCCCAGGGCAATCCGGGAAAAAAGTGCAATTTGTCACGGTTGGTGTAGGTGTTCTCCGGAATGTCCAGCCGGCCGTGCGCTTCCGGATGCGGTAGTTCCCTCACCTCTCTGTACGGACATGATCACTGCTTCATGTGTCTGGGCGAGATCATGCGGGCAGCGTTCATGGATGATTCATGCATTCTCTGCGAATGCATGACCATGGTTAAAGGAGGAGTTCCTGAACTAAAAACGAAAAGAGAAATTTTTCACACCTCCAGGCCCAGTGCCTCGAGGTTCCCATTTGACCCAATGTTTTTTATCTTCTCAGATGCTGAACCAAGGGAGCAGGTAGGGGCTGCCCAGAGTAGCCAGACTTTTCTCCAGGACTTTTATCCTTCTGGGGTCAGTCCCTGTTCCCTTCTTCCAACAGGCTGCCCACCGCAGTCACGGCGGTCAATGTTCCCTTGATTCCACTAGCGACCCAGCTGGGAGCCTGGATTTCCCAATCCCTCGCAGTGGTTGATACGGATGATACGCCACGGCTTGCTATTCAGTTCGCCAGGCACCTGCCAGGGTACAGAGGCATTCGCAGAGATGCCACTGTCCTGCGTGCAAAGGTTGCAGTCCTACTGGTGAAGGACGCAATCGAACCTGTCCTCCAGTCGAGATGAAGTTTTACAGTCCTTACTTCATCGTGCCCAAAAGAGCGGTGGGTTGAGACCCATCCTGGAGATTTGAATCGGTCCCCTCTTAAACAGGCTGCCGTTCAAGGATGCTCAAACTGAAGCACATACTAAGAATGTGCATTTGGGCACAGGATTGGTTCGCAGCCATTAAACTGAAGGAGGTGCGCTTTCATGTTTAGATTTTACCTTAACGCCCTTACCACCAGCGGTCCCCCAGGCTGAGCACACTCTCGTGGGGCATGGCTGGATAAGCTGCGTATGCCTTCCAAGGTATGTTTGCTCCTGTCCGTCCTCATGGGTTGAGCTTGCACCTCCGGGACAGGCTACCACCGTACTGCACGACACGAGACGAGTGTGGTCCTAGGGGGTCGGGCATGTCAGTGCGCCCATTTGGTGGTAGGGACTTGGTGCTTCGGCACCTCAGCCATCTGGTCCTTCAGGGCTGCCGGGGAATGAGCAAACTCTCCCAGAGAAGGAGGGGATCTCTTTTTTCCTCGAATGGACTCTGTTATGGCCGCCTCACCAAACGAGCGCATGCAGGCAGTGCTGAACTTCTTCAGGCACAGGACAGTGGTCCCTTTCAAAACCTGTCAGAGGCTCCTTGGGCATATGGCAGCTGCGGCCACAGTACCGGCGCTGGGCTTCATATGAGACCACTTCAGCATGATCGAGTCCCGAGATGGCATCGCACCATGGCACTCTCCGGATTGGCGTTTTTGCCCGGAGTGTCACCGCCTATTCAGCCCGTGTCTCCTTCACGGGTTGGGGTGCTGTATGCAACGGGCATCAACTGCCTCGAGTTGTTAGCTGTTTTTTCTGACCCTGCATTGCTTCCGATCGATGCTGCGCCTCAAGCACGTGCCGGTCCGTATGGACAATACTGCGACCATAGCATACACCAACAGACAATGGTCTACCCTTCTGTCACATATCACAACTCGTCCGTCATCTGCTCCGGTGGAGTAAGCTGTTCACATTCCAGGAGCACTTAACCGTGCAGCCAACTAGCTCTCACGGCAGTCCACCCACCTGAAGAATGGCGACTCCTCCCCCAGGTAGTCCAGCTGATTTGGAGCCACTTCGGCGAGGCTAACATCTTTGCCTCCCCCAAGTCCTCCGGGGCCCAAGTACGCTTTTCCCCCAGTGAGCCTCCTTGCACAGAAATACCCTGTGTAAGTTCAGGGAGGACGAGGAGCAGGTTCTGCTGGTAGCGCCACACTGGCCCTCGCGGTCATGGTTTGCCGACCTCATGCTCCTCGCGGCAGCCCCTCCCTGGGATGTCCCAGTGAGGATGGGCCTCCTTTTTCAGGGGATGGGCACGATTTGGCACCTGATCTCTGGAACCTGCACATCTGGCTCCTGGATGAGACGCTGCAGACCTCTACGGCCTTCCAGCACCCGTGATTGATACCATCTCCCAATCTAGGGTCCCCTCAACAAGGCAGGCCTATGCTCTGAGATGGGGTCTGTCCGTCGACTGGTGCTCCTCTCGTGGAGAGGATCCACAGAGATGCGCGACTGCAGTGGTGCTTTTCCTTCCTGAAAGAGAAGTTGGAGCACAAGCTGTACCCTTCGACCCTCTTCAGTGCAGGGTGCATCCCTCGGGGAGCACCAACTCATCGTAAGGTTCCTCAGAGGTGCGCGTCGGGTTAATCCCCCGAGATCCTCCCTCTCTGGTGCCCTCTTGGGACCTTGCCGTTGGCCTGGCTACGTGCCCAAGGTTCCTACCACACCCCTCCGAGATCAGGTAATGAACCTGCAAGCTCTGCCCCAGGAGGAGGCAGACCCGGCCTTGGAGTTGCTGTGTCCAGTACACGCATTGCGCCTCTATGTGATCGCATTCAGAGCTTCAGACACTTTCAGTAGCTCTTCATCTGCTATCGAGGTCAGCAGAAAGGGAATGTTGTCTCCAAAACAGAGGCTGGCCCATTGGGTGGTTGATGCCATCTTCCTGTCTTATTTATAACAGGGAGAGCCATGCCCCTTGGGTATGAGAGCCCACTCCACAAGGAGTGTCGCCTCCACCTATGCGTTGGCTCACAATGCCTCTCTAGCAGATATCTGTAAGGCTGCAGACTGGGAGGTGCAGTCAGACCTATATGCGGAGTAACACCGACTGTGCTCCTATTAGGTCCCCCCCCCAACACATGCTTCAGTACTAAAAGAAAAAATCTGGCATCCCTGGGGGGTCCCTATTTGACCCCCAGGGCGTTGGGAAGGTTACGTGGAGACTCTCCTGCTGAGACACTTGCCTGTTGGTACTGGGGTCTCTGTGTAACGCGGCCTCAGGGTCGTGGCCTTTTCCACGGGTCTGTTCCTATATGTAACATCGGAGTGACTCGACTGAAGGGGAACGTAAACCACGTTCCCTGAAGGAGGGAACAGAGACGTTACATTCCCTTGCCACGACACTGGGTCGCGCTGATGCCGGCTCGGCTCCTCAGCGAAAACCTGCAAGTGCATTACATCCGTGCCCTCTTATACTCACGTTGTAATAAGGTGCACCTGGCTTGTAATTAAATGCACGCCAATATTCATTGGCCTTTTCTTAATACTCGAAGACGATTGGTCTCTCATGCGAGTTCCCATATGCAACGTCTCCGTTCCCTCCTTCGGGGAACGTGAGTTACCTACATAAACTTGTAGGTGCCTCTGCATATTTGTTGCTTAAATAGTTAATATATTTTTTTCTACAATACTGTATGCTTTTACTCCTGTTTCATTTATTTTACCATATTTCAAGTGTTTGGGGCTTGTCGGCATACAAATGAAGGGAAGCTTGTTTGGCGTGCTGCTCGGGGAGAATGCTCAGGGTTGGAAGATGCTGTCAGTTGATTCCCAACCCTGAGAGCCCCCCCGAAGAGAAGAAGGAGGTGTCGGGGTGGGGGTGGGATATTGAGATCGAGCTAAGGAAGGAAGGGACTCTGGCTAAAAGGGTAATAGAATGATTAGGAGATTAGGGAGGTGGAGATCGACAATGAATGCCTTCGCGCCCCTCCACCCGAAATGCGTTTAACTCTATTTAATGCAAAACACGGAATATTTGTGTCACGAATGGGTGTGTGTCAGGAACGAAACGGGAAACATTCGGATCCATGTGCAAAGCTTTAATATAATCCGAGCTCAGGGTTGAAACGGGCAGGTCATACATTAGCAAAACAACAATGTCGGAGGATAGGCGAGAGAGTGGTCGGTGTCCATAGCGAGAGGTCGATGCAACAGCAATAAGTGTCCAAGGGGGCGAGGCGAAAGAGTAATCAGAGTCAGGCGGGGTCCGTAACAATAATCCAGATGCACGAGAGAACACAAGACAGAGAAACACAAAAAAACGCTTACAGAGGCAGGGAATCCTAACACAATGATCAGCAACGAGACAAACCCAAACAGGAACTTAAATACTAGTGCTGATGAGGTAGGTAGGCGGAGAAATTATAAACTACCATGGAGACAGACTAAGGGGTGGATACAAAGCTGAAGACACTTCAAAATATGAGTCCTGAACACAGAGTGGGGAAACAGTTCATAATAAGAGTCCAGAAACATAACGAAGACAGGTGAGCAGTGTAAAATATGAAGGGCTAAAGTGCCAGCATAAGAGTCCAGCTGGCACTTTCAGCTGGATCGTTACAGCACCAAACAATTTCGCTAGGGAAAAAATGTAAACAATAAACAAACTTTATAGCAGATTCTAAGTGAACAAGAGCATTCAATAATTAGGAAACCATAAAGAAACCTTAAATGAACACATTTGCTAAACAAGTGTTATGATTGGTCCTTTCTTGTGTTTTTGGGTTCCTTGGTTACAGATTAATCACACACAACTGCACCTTGTCATTCGCTTATCAGGACCGGTAATTAAACTCTATATCTATAGTATGTCTCCAGTGGGTGTTACCAAGAATATAATTTATCCTGTGTGACTCCTGATTCTCCAGAGATTTGATGTGATATTCTTGGTGCTTTCCTGTAATCCCCAAGGTGTGTCCCTGCCACATGTTTACCTTTGATTGCTCATCTGTGCCGCTGTAGCCTATCATCTGTGATATCATCCTCATTAATCATTTATAAGACGTTGTGTATTTGCATACCTATCCCCGTTCTCACAATAAATCCCGGATTGTGGGTTCACCCTCTGTATTTAGCATAACGCTGGAACAACATGAAGTAATATGACTGTACATGAGTACTGTATATGATTTTATATAGGTATAAAAATGTGTAGCACTTTACAAAAGTTCATTAGTTAATTCAATATGTGCGTATATAGGAATATTTGGGGAGATTTGACATTTATAAATTTATAAAAAGGATTCTGTTTACATACATTAAGACATCAAAGTAAATATATTGTTTTTCAAAAGAGGCAACACCTTTGTGTTATCATATTATGGAATGTATTGTATTATATTAACACATATTACTCAATGCTGAATAATTTAATATATTGGGCGTTCATATATGAGGAATATGTTTACTTTGTGTAAAGGTAACTGACAATGAGTTTGTTTGTTTTTTTCCTGTTAGCGGTCAACTGAATAACATTAACAGACACAACTTTTGATTGTTGTTTTAGTATATGTTAGTAAATTTTGAAATGAATGTTAGTTTTGTAGATTCTTACCAGAAGTATTCCTTTTAATTTCCCATCTGCCAATCCTCCTATCGTTACCTTTTCATGTGCTGTTGAGTTATCATCACATGCTCAAAAACACATCCACATACAACACAGCTGTGCTCCCATGCACACAAAAATAAACTTTTTGCATGACCTTTCTATATGGATGATCTGAGCCTGTCAGCACAGCATGAGTGTGTGTGTGTGTGTGTGTGTGTGTGTGTGTGTGTGTGTGTGTGTCTGTGTGTGTGTGCGTGTGTGTGTGTGTGTGTGTGTGTGTGTGTTTGTTTATGTGCCCAGAGGCCCGATGAATTTAAGTCCCAATGAAACTCTCAACAGGAATTCTGGGGTAAACCATCTCCACGGTAAACTTGTGTGAATAGTCTCATCACATGAAGTGATTACTGTCACACAGCTAATCCATTGAGATTCATTACATTTGACTTTTCGTGATTAAACACACTTGCTGGTCCATTTGAGCTATAGCAGTTTGCTTAACTTGCTTGAGTATTTATATATACATAATTAATATATACAGTACACGCACACATAAATACAAACTTTTATTTTGGATGCATTTAATGACAATTAATCGTTTGACAGCACTAAAATATAAACATATATACATTTATAGTTTTATGTCGCTCCTCTCCTTCTTATTAAATAATTGAAACTCAAATCAATATTTAATGTCCTTTAGTTTGCTTACTAAGTACCTGTTTAATAAGCGGGTGCATTCATTATAATAAAGTAAAGCATAGGTGATAGAAAACCGATCACCCAGTCTGTGTTTATTTAGCTACAGTATAATCAAACATGATATGAACTCCAAAACTCTAAACATAAAAAAAAATCTAAATTTAAGGCTACGTTTGGAGCTAAAGCAAGTTATGTACAACCGATCTATGAGATAATGTTTTCCTGTTTCACCTTGTTGTGCAATTCCTGCCAGATTTGCCAGTCACTGTGCGATCTGTGTGTCACTACATTTTAATAATGACATTTTACTTGCAAATTGCACAAATGTTTTGAGTGTTTTTATCATTAAGACGGCACTTATATTTAGAATACAAACAAAAATAAAGTATTAATTAATAAGAGGCACCTAAAAACTAAAATATGCAACCCAACCCAGTCGCACGGCTAGTCGTGACAATATCACGAAATAGGCATAAAATGGGCTAGCGAGCCAAGAGGCTTTGCAAAAGTTTTGATAAAGCCAACTAGCTCATGCACAACAGTCCAAAAGCACTTGGACTTGCCAGGTCATTTCAAGTGCTTTCATCACTGAGCCAAACATCTTTAGTGATAGAGGAAGATTTTTCTCTATACAGTATTGTTTCTATATGGGTACATTACACTACATGTTATACTCATTTTTAGCACTATAAATCACTTCACAAACTATAGTAATTCCCAAATTAATTGTTAAAAAAATCATACAATGTGGTAAACGAAGCGGACAGACAACTGGAGTTGTGGTGAGTAGTGACAAAGTTTATTTACAGTGATGAGTAATACAGGTGAATACAGGTAGAAATCTTGAATGGCCGTAATAATAAACTTAAAGCAGTCTCTGTATGTCTTGCAGGATTTCAGATGAGGGAGACGAGACGATGACAACCACACCTCATACTTGAGGGCATCAGGGAAGCACACGGAGATCCGAGGAACACTGGGAACGAAGAGCACTCTATGGAAAGAGCAGGTAAGTCAACAGGTAAGTACAAATAGCAAGGTAAGTCCACTTTGAGTGAATACGAGCTTGGACACTGGTGAACTGGGTGCGTGTGCTAAAATGTGGTTTGGTTGATTGCTATTGGGTGTGACAACAGGTGCTGGTGATCAGAATTCTGGTGACTGGGATCTGAGTGAGGGCGTGGGGGTGGAGCCTGGCGTAGGTTCAGGTGTATCGGTAACACAAGTCTGTGCATCTCTCAAAAGTGTTCGGCTAATCATGAAAGTTATTTTTTCCACTAAGAGCGCTGTTGTTACCTCACCTGCAAGAAGTTTTCAAGTTGACATTACAGATAAGCTTTTGCTGTGGTAAGCATAGATATTTATATAAAAATCTATGGTTGTAAGACCTTTGAAATAATAAAAACCATTTAGCTAAGTGATATGGATCTGTAATGCAGTCAAAGAGCTGACTGGAACTACGTTCCCCGTGCGGATCCTTAAAAACACCTTGGAACCTTTGTCAGCCAATCAGATTCAAACATTTAACGACCCTGTAGTATATATATATATATATATAAATTAGTGGTGTCAAAATTAACGCGTAAACGCATGCAAATAATTTTTTCAGATTAAGGCATTGAACATATTTAATGCAATTAACGCAGGGGCGTGGCTAGGATTGCTCACCCCACTCACAACTGCTGCTCCTTTCACTTTTTCTCTTGACAAGAAGTGTGTTTATTCAGTTGCAGAACGTCTTTACTACCACATCAAATGGTAGACATTTCAGACGCACGTTCCACCTCACTTCAGCGCCAGGCTAACGATACTGTGCTTGCAGCGTGCGCTCTTCAAATACATGCACAAAGACACCAGAGCAGGCTGTAGGCTGTATACTTTCATTTCTAAGCTCAAAATAAGATACGTGCATGCAGCGTTGTGGTCAGTTAAGTCATGAAGCTTTTAATAAGATGATTAAAGCTGTCTTAAAACAGTCATGTCATATATTTAAGAACATGTCTTTGAAATGTTTTGGAGCAGCCCATCGTCACAGCATCAAAACTGCGTCACATTCAGCAGCGGCAGCTCTTAAAGAAATAACAGCCAAAATACTGTAACTCAAAATAACCAGCTGCTGTGATGTCTATTAATCAAAGGACAAAGAAAATATATATTTCTGCTGAAGTGCACAAATAAATATAATATTTTTTATAATGGGTTATGTGAAGATTGTTTTAAGTTCACTTAAATTATTGCAGTTTAACAGTATATTTAAAAACGTTACTGTTAGTTGGAATTAATCGTGATTAATTTAAGAAAAATATGCGATTAATTCGTTTTTTTTTTTTAATAATTCAATAAATCCTGATTTTTTTCATATCACAGTGGAAAAAGGAACCATAAAGGTCTGTTCACGGACAAAAAGTATATTTGCATTCCACTGCACTGCCTTTCCATTGTTTTTTTAAGCTACTGTGCACAAATGCATTTGGCTGTTGTGCTGAGTTTTTGCACATTACAGTGTTCCTTTAAGTTGTGGTGCTTAAACTAAACCTTACTTTAGATCTTTGCATGTTTTCCCCCCACCTTTTTTCCATTCCTGCATTTCAAATCGGCAGATTGGAAGCAAATTCGTTTGCCTAAAACAGGACTGGCTGGATGAGTGAGATCTTTTTACATGTTAAGGTTGTTTTTCACTCTGCTGCTTGGGGAAATGGTTGGAAAAATGTACAAGAATTTATAATTTGTCTCTCAAATCTGTGTTAGTATTTGCATTGTCTAGAAATAAATGAAGCCCTGAGAAACACCTGGGCCACCATTAATGTCCGACAGGGTGGCAAATGACGGATTTCATTCCAGTGTCATGTTTTGAACTTTGCTGTTGTGTTAAAGAATAACTGCATAAACTCTTTTCAAAATCACAAAAAAACAGATTATATTTTAATGGTATTTTAGTATTTAGTACTATTTAGTAATAGTATTCAGAGAAATAGTCTTCAGTAAAAGAGAAAGAGAAAGAGTTGGCTAAAGCTTCAAGAGGTAACTTGAGCAAACCTCATAACTTTCTCTTTTATTTGATCTTCCTATCATGAACTGAAATAACATTTACATAATATATCATGTGTTAAGGAGATGTGAATACAAATATGACAATGGATAACATGCTCAAATTCATTTCCCACCATCTCCACCCACCTCAGTGTCACCCTAAAAGTCCGGAAGAGCTGGTGTTGAGACCAGCTGCCAATGAATCAGTCTGTACATGGGTGAAGAAATGAGCTCACAGGCCCTTAGGCGATAAGCACTGGGAAATGAGAGTTTTGACAGCAGCTCTTCATAGGAGCATTTGTACAGCAAGGCAGGTTTTGAACAGTAATGTTAAGTCCAACATTAGCGCTTCAATAGTAAAGCCCCTGAGCTGTAACATCGTTGGCTTTAATTTACTAAATAAACAACAAATTTGTGCCAATTTGTACTAATTCGTACGACCTCACTCGTACGATTTGTCTAAAACCGTGATGGCTAGGTTTAGGGGTGGGGTTATGTTTAGGTCATTCGTACAAATTCATACGAATTGGCATCTCGTAAAATACGTACAGTTTAGAATAAAGAGTGAGGTCGAACAAATACGACTGAATTGCCATGAGATCAGGTTATAATAAACCCACCTTGAATGTGATGGCATGTGCCACATACTATGGGCTTGTCAGTTATGCATTAACAAGAGTGTGGAAACACTTAACCCTGATCATACATCTAAAACAGATATTTCCTGATAAAATATCCCTCAAATATGATTGGTTGATTGGAATGTTGGGTCCCACTTTATATTAGATGGCCTTAGATGTACTTACATTTAAATTAATAATTTGGTATACCTATAATACCTATATAATTACATCTTTAATCAATTTCATTCCCTTGCACCTTAACCCACCCTTAAACCTACCCATACCACCAAACCTGTCCCTAACCTTACCCATATCCAACCTCAAGCAAAAGTGTTTTACAATACACTATGACCATAAGTACATTGTACTTAACTTTGATGTAGTCAAGGCCATCTAATATGAAAAGTGTTGAACCAGGGCCATCCTGTACTGTACTTAGTGAAATCAAGCTCACTGTGTAAGCACACATTGCTATATAGTATTTACAGATGTAATGTTTGCGTAACTACACATATTTAACAAACTACTGAAGGTTATGTGTAAGTACAAATGTGTAACAGCACATTGGTAACAACGCTTTTTGGTAATGAAAGTACAAATGTGTAACAGGACTAACTTTGGTAAAGAATGTGTTAAACTTTATATTAAGTAGACCATTTGTATAGATTTGGCATGTAATTTAATGCTACACAGCAGCAGCCAATAAGTTAGGCTTTACATATTGAGGTTGGTGTCCGGAATGTTCCACTTTATATTAAGTGCACAGTTCATGAGGAGTTACAATGTAAGTACACTGGTATTACAATGGTGCACTCAACACCAACTCCTGCCACTTTACAGATCCTTAAACCTACCCCCTGGATCAAATTGTTCCACTTACTCTTATACATACTGTTGTTACAAAATGTAGTTTTATAATAGCTGTTACACGAATACTTAGTGAAGTGGGAAAAAAGTGTTGTTACAAATGTACTGTTACACATTTGTACTGACACATTTTAACATTACACTGTTACATGTGTGTAGATACACAAACATTAGAGCCGTAGATACTCTGTACCAATGTGTACTTACACTGTGGTTACATACTAGATACACATCTTGTTACTATGTAAGTACACAGGTATTAGGGACACTTAATATAAAGTGGGGCCCATTATATTGGCAGTTAATTATTGACATGTTTATAGATTTTAGATTTATTTATTTATTTATTTTAAATATTATTATTATTTAATTTGAAGAATATTCTGGCAAGGTTCTTTCAAAGTTGTAAATAAATAATTATCCAGTAATATTAATAGAATATTAAATTTTGTAATTTTTGTTTGCAGCTTGAGTCATGTATTCTGACAAATGTTATCAGTGATTTGATAAACTAAAATCCATATCTGTAGCTCACATTTGATCTGAAAAGATTGAAAGCTTGTATGCATAAACTCACATGAATTTAGATGCAATGACCTGGACGAAACAGGTTTGAGCCGTTCTTTTGTAGTTTGTTTCCCAGAAATATGTTTTGTGAAAGCATGTTTATGCAGGTACACTCGTTTCACTTTTCACTACGAGGTATGAGGTTCCACTTTTCAGGTGTCAGACAGTTACAACCAGTCTATTCAAGATTCAGTGACCCATCTATAGGGTATTTAATGTACTGTATAACTTTTCCTTACAGTAGATGTTTACGTGCTGCAAATAAGTCAATCTCTCATTTTTGCTTTCTTGGCCAAGCATCAGAGTGCAGTGTCAGTAAGCTGAGCTGAGCTGCAGTTTTAAATTTTTTGCACCTTAGGTCCTGGACACATGAGACAAGAATAAAATGTGTAAGAAGTACCAATACTGTAGTAAAAGCTGCTTAAAGTATTATACTTGCTATAATGCTGTTTCTGCCAGTCACTGCCAGGTAAGTAGTAAATAAGTCATCATTTAACTGATGCTTTTTTTCAGTCCAGAATAAACCTAATACAGGGAGTGTCCTATCAGAGAAAGCTGGTGTTAAATATCTGGCTCAAGGGAAAAGTCCTGATATCTTATGCAGCCAATTTAAAGTCAGATTCTAGAGGAAAAGAAGCATAAATATCATGATTATGAAAATGTGAAACTCACGTAATGTAATTACAGTGTGTGTAAAATTTTCCAGAAATGTTACAGTAATAGAAAATTATCTGGTCATCATTAATGTTCTTAAAACATCAGCACAAAACATTATTATTTATGATAAATATTTATTTTTCAATAATCAACATTTTTATTTACATTTGTATTATGGTTTTTAAATGGTGGCCTTTTTTATTATTATTGTCACGAGTGATTGCGAAGCAGAGGCAGAGAGACGTTCGGATTCAAATGCAAAACAGTTTAATGAACGAAATCATAGTATACACGGGCGGGGTCGACAAACAGCAAAAGGCAAAAGAGTAATCCAGAAAGAGAAGCGTAGGTTGGCAACGGTAAATCCAATGCACAGAAACACGGGGAACACAGGAAAACACGGACGGCTTGACAAGGGGGGAACACACAAGTTACATCCACAATGACAAGCGCTTTACACAAAGACATCCGGGGCATTTATGCAGGTCAAACTAGGTCAGTGGGAGGAGACTAGACATGAGTGGCTATGGTAGCATACAAGGGGAGAGGAGACATCAATGGGGAACCGTGACAACAGATGAAATGGGCGGTGACAAGAGTCCATGAATGAAAGCAGACACAAACATACACAATTAGCTGGGTGCTGATGGTTACATAGCCCCTCCTTGGGAACAACAGAGGCGAAGCTCTCCAGGGCGGAGCAGACAACTGCAGAGTCCTCCGGGGAAAAGTAGACAAGGACCCATATCTCCTGGTCCCAATCGTCCATAATAATGCCCTCCTGGGCCGTTCAGACAGTCAAAGTACCCTCCAGGGCCGAGCAGATGACTGAAAACCCCCGCGAGGCAGTTCCATCAATGAAGACTCCCTCCTTGACGTAGCAGACTTTCTCCAAGGCAGTGCCGATGGCGGGGAGGCCCACCTAGCCGGCGTAGACGGAGGTGACGCCCACCAAGGCGGAGCAGTCGGCAGAGACATCCTCCTGGGCGGAGCAGGCAGTGAAGAAGCCCACCGGGGCGGAGCAGGCAGCAGAGACGTCCTCCTGGGCCGAACCATCCGCGAAGATGCCCTCCAGGGCCGAACTGACAGTTCAAAGACCCCCTTGGTCAGTTCAGGGTATAGTGAAAATTTCTGAGCGACCCTCGTAGACAGACTCTGAGGTTGTGCAGCCACCAGCGGAACCCCCGGGGAATCTACGACCGTAGTCGACCTCTCCGAGGTTTGTGCAGCCACTGGCGGGTCCTCCGAGACATTAGTGTCCCAGATGGGCTCAGGCGGTTGGGGCCACGGCCAATCGGGATCATAACATGTCTCTGGTGCCTCAGGCCATGGCAGGTCATAGTCGATGATGGGTTCAGTGGTGCTAACAGGCTCGGGGTCTTCAGGCCAGGGCAGATCCAAGTCACTGGCGGGTTCAGGGGTATTAATAGGTTTGAGAGGTTTGGGCCCGGACTGAACTGGATAACAGATAGGTTCTTGGGAACAGTGTGCGGCCCACACACTCAACATGGCATCTGCCATGACTGAAAACGCAGTGGACAAAGAAAGAGTCTCTATAATGGCCTGTGCGGGAACCCTGATAAAGTCCACAGTTCTCACAGTCATTAATGGAGGGTCCGTTAAACTGGACACTAACCTTCTTGGCCTTGGAAGAACCTTATTGTATTCATAAGCAGCACGCATGACGCCAGGGGACACAGGGATGACGTCCATGGTGGCTGCAGTCGGACCTCCATCTTGGCAGAAGGCTGGTGCTGTGGCATTTTGTGCAAAGGCTCTGGCAGGACGGCCTCCTTGGGCATGGTGGTCACGCTGCGCGGCGTCTCGCGATCGACAGTGAACTTGCGTGCAAACTCGGACTCAGCGGCCATCTTGCACGGGAGCGGGGCGTGCCGTCTGGCCATGCGAGAGCAGAGCCACAGGTTAGGCTCGACACTCGCGGCATGGTGATTCCTCCGACCATTACCGCGCACGTGAATGTCCTCCTTCACCTCCCATACAGTGAAACGTTCCTTTTATTTTAGTGCTGGGCAACAATTAATCACATCCAAAATCAAATTTTTGTTTGTATAATATATGTGTTTACTGAGTTTATTTATTATGTATATAAAAAGACACATATATTTTGAAAATATTTACATGCATTTCAATGCATATATAATTATATTCAAATAATTCAGTATTACTATATATAAATATTTACATTTAATATATAAACATAACATATTTTTCCTAAATATATAATACATGAATGTGTGTGTGTGTGTGTGTGTGTGTGTGTGTGTGTGTGTGTGTGTATTTGAATATACATAATAAATAAACACAGTACACACATACTGCACACTCTATGTACGCTAAAATGTTTATTTTGGATGTGATTATTTAAAGTGTTGGGGCTAGTTACTCAAAAAGTAATATATTACATATTACATATTACTCTCAAAAATAGTAGTGCCCTACATTACTTTAATACTCACTGGAGAAAGTAACTAGTTACATTACTAGTAATATTACTAGTTACTTTTTTTTTTCTTAATTACTCTATAATTGCCTGAGATGCATCAGATGGAGGGAGAACATACAAAGGAGGAGTGTTCTT
>JAUCMU010000151.1:4042730-4053596 GCA_032275025.1 Enteromius treurensis
TTTACAAATTTTACTGTATTTAATAGTTATTTGGTCAGGCAGTTCTTAGGACATCTAAGGGGCCTGTATGCAAAGGCAGTTTCGCACTCAAAACATTAATAGTCCATTCGGAAAGTAAGCTCGCTATGAGAGAGAAGTTCACATCACACTTTCTTCCGACCAACGCCGTATTTCCATAAAATTAGCGAAAGTTTAAATATTATGTTGCCGGAAAAAATAACACTGCAGTCAGTAAAGCGCTGCAATCATATCAGGGCAGGATATTAACTTTTTAGCTACAGTGGCTGGTAGATTCAAAGTTCTACCGGCCACTCAATGTTTCTTACTGGCCACTATTTAGCAATAATTGTTTCACATCATAAGTTGATTTTCTTTATTTGTCAACAGCACGGCAACATTGAAATATTTTTACATAAAACACTGAGCAGATGCTGAAAAAAGTTGGAGCAAAAAAGAACCTTGCTAAATTGACCCTTTTATTTAGGTGCACTGAAGAGTAACGCAATAACTCAGAATGAACCAAAAGGATGGGGAACTGGCGCTGGGGAAATGGTTCACAGGCGCACATTACCGTGGCGGGGAGAGGACTGCAAGAGCCCTAAGAGAAAAAAAGCGTCGACAACACAAACGCCATGAGTGTATTTGGATGTATTTTTTGGAGAGTTTTCCTTTTTCCAAAAATGTGAAAAAATATATATTTTTTAAATTTATTTACCGGTATGTTGTAAAATTTAAATTGTTAGAGATTATGTTTGTTGTTTAATGTCATATATCATGAGTATATTTTGTATTGTATTTTTTGGAGTTTTTTATTTTTTTATTTTTATTTTTTTATATATTTTATTTGGTTTACCTGTATGTTGTGACATCGTTTTTAATGATAATTTTTGTTGTTCAATTTAATATATTTTTTGCAGTACAAAGCATCAAGTGTCTTGTATTTATCTTGTACTTCTATTAATTTTTCATTTATACATTTTCTTAGATTGTTTCCATTTGGCATGGTTGGGCTAAGATAGGCCTTGCATGAATTGCCCAGTTAGAACCAACATAAGATCCTTACAGAGCCCACTTGAATCCTGGTGCAAGCCCACTTTAAACCCCTTCAGACTGGTGGGCCCCAAATGGGTCTGACATGTATTGCCCAGTTAAGACCCACATAAGACCCTTGCAGATCCCACTTAAAACCCACCTGGGCATCCACGGCTGGCCCCCATGTGGATCCCGGGTGCAAACCCATAATGGGGCCCACATTTGCCGCCCATGAAGCCCTCATCTGGGCCCCACATGTCATTGCTGGCTGGGTATGTTTTCTTTTTCATTTTCTTTTTACAGCACATTAACTAAAAAAAATTGTTGCTTGTCCTTCATCATCGTTATAATAATTTTTAAAAATGCAGTTAAGTTATCAGTCTAAAACAGGGCTCGTCGTGGGACAGGCGGTCCAGAGCGCTGTGACTTCTGTAGCTATCCGTTTGATTTAACTTTACTTCAAAAATATAAACCTCGGCTTTCTTTTCATCTTTAACGTGTTCGTTTAAGTCCAATATTTAGTGTAAAACTGATGGTCTTTAAAATAAATCTACTTTTGATTTTCACCGTGTCTGATTTTTAAACTGATAACTTCTGCGAGAACGCAGCAAACTTGTAGGACGCGCGGTCCTATAATAACGATGTATGATTGCTGTATCCGAATATATGAACTAACTGTTTTAAATATTTTTATATTTAACATGTCAGTTTTCAATATTTTTGAAGGTATAGTATTTCGGTTACAAACCCTGCTCCCCGGACAGTCCGCCAATCATGCCTACTTTGTTATTACCAAGGAAGTGGGAACGTGTGAACTAGCAGTTGGACAGGTGGGCCTAATAAAGTGGCCGGTGAGTGTGTGTGTATATATATATATAAATATATATAAAGGTGGGATTTATAGTGCTGTTACCTGTTTGTTCATCAGGATGTATATGAGTGGGTTGATGACTGTGCTGCTTTTGGCGAGGAGAGAGGGGACAACGCTGGCCACAGGTGAGATGATTCCTGGCTGACCAAATGTAGCCATCATGGCCACGACACCGTACGGCATCCAGCATAGAAGGTAACACACCACTGTGGTAATAACCATGAACAAAACATGGTATTCACGTTTCCGTGCTGCTGTCCTCCGTATCTTTCCTACCTGAGAAAGACAGACAGACACAGGGACATTTATATGTGAGGTATTATCAGGTAGGTATTAACAAAATCGGTCTATTCTGTGATTGTCTCTTTTACCAGCTGATTTTTACTGCTTGTCAACATAGAATGAAAAAAATGCATAAGGTACAGAATTAACTAAACTACTGGATCTGTTTATAACACAGAGAGTCAGCAAATGACGATAGTAAAGACAAAAAATATTTCTGCTTCCAACAAATGTTAAATTCTTTTTCTCAAAGAATCCTGAAAAGAGTAAATGTATGACAGTTTCTACAAGACCATCAAAAAGTATAAATGAAAATTCTGTCATAATTTTTTTATTATACTTAATAAAGATTTCTAAAACTGGCATATTAGACCTATGAGTATGTGTAAGCTCTTTAGTCATAGTATTCTTAATGCTAACACATAATGATTGTTGGGATTTAATGGATTTATTGATACATCACAAAAAAGTTAAATCAAGTCTTTGGGAACAGCTGGAAACTGAAGAAAAGTACATTTAAAATGTCAACAAGAATGCAAGCATTTATCAAGGCCAAAGAAGGCCATGCAAAAGAAACATTATATAAATAATAATGCATACATTTTTATTCGGATCAAGCTCAGAATTTGTTAACATTTTAGATTCCAGCTGAGCTATGGGTTGAATTCTTAAACAAATTACTAGTCACTACACATAACTAATGAAATTGGCAAGCTCTCTAATAACAGTGACTATAGCTGTCATTTACAGAAAGTCATTCTCTCTGTTCTTCTAGGCCCTTTTGTCAGTTGCATGCACTCTGCAAAAATCCGATTTCTCTGCATGTGACTGATGGTGAATAGATGGGATCATGAATGCCTGAATGTCTCATAGTACCCAATTTATTACATGCACCCTTCACATTATACATGAAGCATGAATGCATATTTTTATCCAGCAAGTCACAGATGTCGTGATAAATATTACATCATACTGTAAATTCTACATGATGAACTGCAAATATGTGGATCTGTCACACTGGCTTGGATGGATAAAACTGTCAAGCCTGAGTGCAAATTTGTATATTATCCTCCTCACAGCAGCCAACTGAACTCAATTACACTCCAGCGATTGCTGTAGCGACAATGTAATACAGCTTCCAAATCCAATTACACTGCCATACACATAAGTGAGATCCTGATGAACTCTTAACAGATTTGCTCAAGGAACCAGTCAATTGTACCCAACATGCTGTAAATGGATAAGGGGCGTTTTTTTACATTTAAAATAAAACGTGAGGACCGAATAGCACTTTTGTCTTGTCAGGTCACCTTGACAACATAAAGCTTCTTTGTTTCTTCAGTCATATTACATGTTAGCCCTTTAAAGCCCTTTTCGTTTCTCTTTTATTGCTTCCAGAAGGGAGAATATATCCAGACACAGCACATTTTAAGAGCTAGAGTCTGACAAGGACTGAATGTTACTTCTCAGCTGGAAATAATTACTACATTTACTAAACTATGTCAAGTAAACTGTTTATTAGTTGTTTTACATTATGCTTTTTTTCTGGTTCAGTTGACTTCTTTGGCCAGATTTTAAAGGCTTTTCCATTCATTATTTCCCAAGCAAAATTAACATCTCAATAGAATTTTTTTTTAAATTAATTTCTGCATCTTCTAATGGGCTTACCTTTAGCACAGCTTGCATGCAGTGCAGGTTGCAATACTGATATTATTATTATACCTCGCGTTGTCATTTGAACTTTGAGCCAGGAGAAAAACAGTCCATGTGGCGAGATTCAAATGAGCTTAGCACATAAAAATGTATATGTAGCATATATAAATTATATAATTTATTTATATATGGCAGCTTACCTGTTTGACAGCATATACCAGTCTTCCATAGCAGTAGACCATGACGAGCACTGGTAGGCCCAAGCAGAATATAAATAGGCAGATGATGTAGGCATGAGACTGGGCCGTACGCTCGGTCCAAGATACAGAGCAGCTGGTTCCTGCCCCCTCCAGTCCATAACTACTCCAGCCCAGAAGAGGGGGCACCGTCCAGATCAAAGAGTACAGCCACGAACCCACTACTGCCAGAAGAGGTTTGCGATAGTCTGGACCACGGTTATGGTACACCGTCAATGTGCTGTAGCGGTCATAAGAAAGAACCACCAAGGATATCAGAGACACAATACCTGAAAGAGAAGAGAGAGAGAACATACAGTAATGTAACCCGAGGGCAGTATTTATGTGAAGAGCAGCTGTAGCCTGTAGCTGTAGCTGAAGTCAAACTTTCACGTAGCTTGTTGATGACAAATGTTAGTAAATCATGTTCATGGTCAATGTAATGAAACTTTTTATGTAATTTTACATAATTTGATGCAAATTGAAATGTAATGTAAATTGGTACTACTTCATATGTTTGATATAGCAATATTAAACTTTGAAATATGTGACACATAAACGAATATAAACCTTTAATTAAGAGTAATTATAATAATAATAATCATTTAGACGTAATTGCTTTAATAAGGTCGTGTTTTGCTTGACAGACATCCCTTTAGACATATATGATAATATGGATATAGCACTGATTTGCATTTTAAGTTAGAGAACATAACATAAATAAATTACACTGTAAACAACTGAACTCTGACCTTTACAGCAGACCTCTAAGTGAATCATTGATGTTGTGTGTGTCAAATAAAATGTATTTTTTCAAATAGTATTCATTATTTATTGACCTTTATTCATTTTAAATATAGTTTCTGAATGTAATTTACATATGAAAATACCTATTATGTTATTTATTATTACGTAGTGTTGTATTTCTATGAAAACATTCTTTTACACATGAGCTAAAATATGATCAGGCATAAACTCAGATGCATGCAGTTTCAATAATACTGACTCATGTATTTGAAAGCTGCTGTTGGATCATTGGGGGTAAATGCCATATAATGTGACCATATAACTTTGTGGAGCGCTTATGAGCTACTAACGGCTGAATAAAACAATGGTGCAACCAAATAAAAATAGTTATTAGTAAACTATTACTAAGTCTCTATAGTGTGGACTTTGGATACAGTTATACAGGATACAGTATAAGAACTTACATATGGCTTTTGCAACCCTACCTTGAGACCAGCTGAATAACTCTTATTAGTAAAATGGCTCAAAAAGTGACGCTAGTTAAAAAGGATATAGCTACATTTATTTTGTGCTTTGATATGTGTGCAGTGACATTCAGATTTTAGTGTGACTAGTGTCCAGTGACTGTCTAGGGCCATTATAGATTCTTGTCACTGTAGATATTGTCTCCAGTGCATAAATAAAGCCAAGTTCAGAAGGTTGTACAAGTGGATATCTCTCAGAAAAAGAAGCTTTGTTAGAGGTTTTCAATGAAAAGGCATATAGGGACGTGAACTCCTTATTTGTCACTTCAAGGCTTTTGCCATCACAAAAATCCCCTTTAGCTGTTTCAACCTCATACGTTTCCAGACTTTCTTTGGAATCTTTTTTATTGTTCTGCTGTTTAGTCACAAAGTTTGTGTCTTGTAACTTTGCTGCAAATTGTCTGTCCTTCAGGACCCATCAATCAAAAAGAGCTCAAAACTCCATAGCAGTAATTTGTCATTGCAAGGTTGCAGTCAAAATCTCTCTCTCTCTCTCTCTCTCTCTCTCTCTCTCTCTCTCTTTCTCTCTCTCTCTCTCTCTATATATAATAGAGCATTGTTCATTGTTATGCCCTTTCACTACCTTTCACAGCAGAAATATTTGTCCTTTTTCTCCAGAATAAATTTTACCTTATCTAGCAAGACAGCACAGAATGACATTCTTCAGTTCAAATTATAGACCTCTTGAAGAACTCTAAAGAGGATAATTCCTCCAGAAAATGAAAAATGTAATGCACAGGTTTGTGTAATTCTCTTATTATCATACCAATGTAATATAAACATAAAGTGTTAGAGAAGCAGATTCAGATAGCAGTTATTTTGCATCCCTCTCCCCAGACAGCAAGCCAAACACGCTTAATTATATCTATTACGAGTAAATACGAACATTAATGAAATGATGTTTGCAAACAAATTTCAGGAGGATCACGCATGAGTAATTAGCATGGCTGGCTCTTCATTTCCTAATCATGCCATCATCCTATCAGAGCAAGAGAATCCTACAAGCCACAGGTAAGATTACTCACGTTCATTTCTGCACTCGGTTACATATGTTTTAATTACCAAAATTAAACATGTGTTTACTGCTAATAAAAATAGTTAAAATAAAGTAACCACACATTAACATGTTTTTTTCTGTACTAGACATTTAGCTTCAACCTTTTGAAAGACTACAGCAATGCACGCATACAGAGTGCGTGATCTCTGTGATGTACCGTGATGTACAAAACAGACCCTCTCAACCTCTGTAAAAAACACGGAGATGTTAGTCCCGTCCGAAATGGTACATTAAAATCACGGACGTCAGGTGATAACGATCGAAACTCAAACCTAGTTTAGAAAACTAGTCCCGTCCGAATAGGGCTTAAGTGGCTCAAACAAACTGCATACTGTAAATGTCCCATTACCTTCACAAACCTTCTCAAATCTGGCATTTAAACCTCTAAAGCGCTCATTGCTGCAGAACTTGTAAACACTGCTTTTGTTTCCAGGAGGATTTCCTAGTAAACCTGTAGAAGTCAGCCAATTATTTGGACTTTTGCTTTCACAAACGTTTCGACTTTAGCAGGCCATATGCATAAAGCATTGAGCTGAGACTACAAGCAACTCTACTTGTCTCAAACAGTGAAGCATACTAGCATAGGGTGAGTGAAACAGGAAAACATTTTCTAGAAATAAAAATCAAATATTGTTTTATTGCTGTTATGTCAGTGTTTCCATAGATCTCCATTTATCCTGTCTTCACAGACTGCACACACAAACACACGTGCAATGCAAAAAGTCAGGTTCACAAACGAATTACTCATCTGAGCGAGTTATTTTAATGAACCACTTTTACTCAGACTACTGGTTTAGGCAGTCTTGAGAACTAAAAAAAGTAAGCTAGAAAGTTCACAGTGGGGAGCACGGCAGCAAATGAAAACCCACTGGAGCGAAGTACATCTCCTCATGTATACTAAACATCAAACATGAATGAGCAGAGACAAGGAAGTCCGGTATCAGATTTTATATGTCAAGTTCCACAAGGAAAACCATCTGGACAATCATTACACACATCTTCAGTGGGCTAGGACACAATGTTATAGTCCAAGCAGTACCTATTGTCCTGCAGGTTATAGTAAAGCTGTAAATCATCTTCATTATTTGACGTATGATGTAAAGAGAATTTAATTAGGATTGGAGATAAACTCTGCAGGATTCTGAGGATACAGGATGACGCCTGAAATCAGGTTCCATGCATGCTGGGACATTTTGTTTTAAAATTTCAATAAAATGACAACTAAAAGACTTCCGAATCACATGAGCCAATAATTTATTTACAATAGAACATTGATAATAAATGTTTACACTGAGAAGTTTTACAATGTGACGAGCAAAATTAGCTAATTTCAAATTTGATGCATGCTACAAAGTAGTTGTGAGTTCATTCTTGCCTGATATAGGTTTCCAGCTGCTGAAGAGTTTGTGGTGTAGGGCATATTTGCAACATGAGCAACATTTTAGCAACAATCCCAGGATATTTCAATTCTGAACCAGCGCAAAACATACATACATCAATGTCATAAAAATGTGCTTTTAGTGCCACTCAGTAGACACTTGGAAATTGTGAAGAAACGTGCAAAAAGGTACATGAAGTACACATGGTTGTACAAAAGGTTCACAGAAGTATGTATTTCCAAAAAACATCTGCCGTCTCAATAAGGACATAAATACATAAACAATGTCTCTAGAACTGGACTGAGAGTCACTTCACGTGTATTTTATAATTTAACTAGAGTAAAACTAGTGTCATGTCATATACACAGAGGAATGTAAAGGTATACATGGCAACCCGTCAAAATAAAAGTTTGGTTTAGACATTGTGTCAGAAATATATTATTATTTAGAATAATGTATGTGATAGGCTATTACTACTACTATTGTTTAGAAAAATTAATACAGGTTTATTTTTTCAGAAATTATCACACAATATATATAATTATTTTTCTTGTTATCTTTTTAAAATAGTAAATACCCTCTATTTAACAAAAAATAAAATGTTTGAATTTCATTCATTAAAAAGACTAATTAAATTTGGGTGAAGCTTGTTTACTGTTTTTCATACTTTTATTGCTTGTGGAAAAACTTGAAAGACAATTTTAAATAAGTACAGAATGGCATTGATTTTTGTACATTTTATTTTATTTTGAATTTATTAATTAAAAAAATAGTGTGTGTTTTTTTTTAATTAGCATGCTTTTGTGTTTTGTTACCGTAATTGGTATACAGAATGGTGGATTTTCACTGGTCTCGGTACCGAATACAGAAATTGTGGTACTGTGGCAACATTAACATGCCCACTAAAAATACAATGCTCCTTAATCAGAAGGTTTTTCAAATTACTTAAAAAGAGAATGTTTCTTCCGTCATGTTGTAGTTATGTTAAAGTTGATAACAACTTAAAGATTTACAAAAATAAATTGAGGTTTTCATTGTTTGCCATATTGCCTAGCGCTACTGTTCACCAACTTAGGCAAGAAGGTATTGGAACAAACAACAAAAACGCCTGGCGTTTCTTAAATGGAGAGAGCTTCGCGAAAACCTTGGACTGGACAGAGACTCAAATTTCATGTTCTTTGCAGACATAATGGTAGAGGTCTGCATTAGAGCTGCAGGACCCGACCAGACTTCTTGCGGCGTGGGAATAAACTTCTGAATAAAACGCGGAAGCGGTCGGTCACTCGGGTGTAATTTGAACGGGAGCGGGTGGTCTAACAATATAGCGTTCCTGAATTTTTTTCTGAAGAGCACATCTGTGACTTCCTCATTCTTATTGAGCACCAGTACAGCCAGTCCTCAAAACTGTTACACATGCTGAACACATTGACCAGTGCTTTTTACGCGTGCATTTTAGTTGCACAGTCTGTGGGCGCATCAGAGCGGGCTTTACCATCATAGCAGAGCAAAGTGAAGATGCGCTGTCCTTGAACGACGTTCAGCTTGCATTAGAAAATGGCCAGTTTAATGTTAGGAAACCCACATCAGGCAAGTCTAACGTATGGGAGTCTTTTCATGCGTCATAGATGCCAATGGGGAAAAAATACCCTTTGCGCGATGTGATAAATATAGGCTTCAATATTGTACATCCAGTTGTTTTTATTTATTTTATTTTTGCAACACATTTTCCATGATGACAGCATATTGACAAGACGAATAAAAATAAATACAATCCTTATCTCTCTTTTGGTAGTCCACAATTTAAATGTGAGATTTTGTGTGAACAAAAATTTTATATACAGCGGGAGCGGTCGCGTGCGGAATAAAACCTTGCGGGAGTGGGACTAAAAAAACGATCGCACCCAGACCTCTACATAATGGCATAAAATACTGCTATTAAATGAACATGTAAGTTAATGCTAAGGGATACATTACAGCCACTTTTCCACTATCATGGCCGAATGGTTCTCTTTTTTTTCCAGTTCGGCTATGGTTTTGTTTTCCACTTTGGCGCTGATAACAGATCTCATTGGAACACAATTGGAACCGTGCCTGACAGTTCTTAGAACCGGTTGGCCCGATTATAGTGGAAAAGCAGCTGTACCTCATCCGTGAGCATCATTTGTGAAAACAGCGTCTCCCAACGTTCCATGCTCCGTCGTTGCGTCATCCAGTTTTGCCTCTGTTAATTTATTTGAAAATGCGACCTCTAGTGATGAAAATGTAGGCTACATATTGTGCCTATTTTTTGTTCTGAATAATGGTACTTTTTAACGGGATCAATGTTATTCCTTAAGCTGTAAAGGAACCAATAAATACAAAAATGTTGTCTTTCTCTCTTCTATTCCCAACAGAACACTGAAATGCCAGTACATGTAACATGGATTGCATTGATTGTAGCTCAAAGCTTCTTCAAATGTCATTCTTGGACCAAATTAGGTCGCATAAGGGTTTAAAAAATAAATTATTGTGACTGCGTATTGATTAGGTTAGGAAATTATAAATACAGAGGAAACAGTAAAGCTTTATTTTACTTTGTGCACATTCCATGTACTTATTATTATAATAACAATAAATTATGCATAATTACATGCAAGTAAACCAAACCCTAACCATATAATAAGTACAAATACACAGTAAAAAAACATCTTTAAATAAAGTTTAACCAAGTAAACGAACAAAAAAATCCTTTTGGAAGAATTTAAACTGGACGTAATGGGTATCACAGGGATTCCACTTCGCTGGTTTGAATCCTATCCTTCAGAGTGGCCTGGGGAGGGGAGGTATCCAAAACACATCGTCTGGACACTGGGGTTCCTCAGGGATCAGTTCAGATCAGGCCCATCATACAGCCACATGGCATCTCTTACCACTGCTATGCTGATGACACACAGCTCTTTACATCTTTCATTTCAACCAGATGATCCAACGGTAGCCACACGGATCTCAGGCTGCTTGGCTTCAAAGACCATATCGCTAAAACTGCCCGATCTTGCAGGTTTGCCCTACACAACATTAGAAAGATCAGGCCCTTTCTTACAGAGCA
>JAUCMU010000151.1:4066798-4087899 GCA_032275025.1 Enteromius treurensis
GACAGGAGCACATGAGGGAGACTGAATGAAAACAAAAACACAGATCACGATGACATGAAATGACAGGGGGCGTGACACTACTCACTGGGCTTTACTTTAAAAGTGACTCAAAATGTGCAACAAGCAATGTAGAGATATATCTTTCCAATGAACCTGGTTTGCACTTGAGACAGTGATCTTTGTTTAAGACACTAAAGTAATGTTTTGATTAAACAAATGGAGATTCTTACCAAAATCAGTGCATAAAGGGATGCTGTTTATAACCAGTGTAATAACTAGGTTGTCTCCAGACTGTAGTTTTGAGACAACCTCGAGCCCTTCCCATAAAGTTGTGCTTCTATCATTAGCAGTTGCTGCATGGTTCATTAACAAAGTGTTGTCCTCAAAGGCCTCCAGCAGATGGGTTTCAGGCTAAACAGTGATTAATGTCCTTAAGCGAGTGTTAATGGATCACCAAGAAATCCAAGCCCTGTGGTACATGATTAGACAGCTTGCCTTCGCTCTACTGCAATGTATTATCTATTTCAATACAATTTTTTCCATGATTAAAAAAAAAAGTGTTCATTAAAATAGTTGCGCTAATAAAATAAAAGTCAGACACATTTTTTTTCCCAGTGCTACACAATTTTGCTAGTCTATGACTTGCCAATGCATCGTATTCAACTGCATATTTTTTATGTTTTGTGCAAGCATATTATATTGTACCTACATAGACAATATCACACATGGGCTATCAAAAATGACTTTCATACCAAAATGAACACAACAGATGTTTCTTTACATTCACAGTTGGCTTTAAAAGCTCACAATTTGATTGCTTGTCAAATATAATGTGTTATTCAGTGAAGATTATTTCTCAAGAGGAAAAAAAGCAGGAGCTTGATTATAAGGTAGTTATTAGTAATAAGTAACCGATTGAAAGACCCCAGGTATTTAAAACTCTCTGAGTTATTTAGATTGACATTCCTAAAATTGAAATAATTTTGCAGCACTTCTCACGTCTCTGACTGTTTGGCTCAGAACAATGTTTTTGTCCTTTGGACAGAGGAGATCACAGGTTGGTTTTATTTGATGAGAGGAATAGATCACCCTTGTCAAGGTACATTATGCTGACAGTTTCCTGTAACTTTCATCTTCTCATAAATACATGCATGTGGTGTGCAAATTATGTTTTCATAGTAGTGTAAAGAAATCCCATCTTGTTTTGACTTCCAGCAATCCATTTGAAATTAAGTCTATCAAAAACAGAGATATTGAAACTATTTCAAAAGGAATTAGCCACCTGAAACAAAGCAATTCAATGAAGGTTGAATTGCTACCAGATGAATCATCATTAATAGGAACTGCCTTGGAAATGAATACTTTACATCAAGTGAACCAAATATCTCCTAACCTTTTGTGCAATGTATTCACCTTCATCCATATCTAAAATTAATCAATGTCATATGCCTACAATTTTCTTTCTTAGAATTTCCAAACTTTCAGCTTGAACTTGAATTACAGATGTGTCCATTTTATAAAAATAAAGTCTTTCTTTGACAGGCATGTATCTAAGCTGCACTGGAAGCCTCAAATGCCCCCCAAATGTGCCAAAATCTGTCTGAAGGAAAAGCTTTTCTTCCTTTCTTTTCCATCTCACAGAATTTATAGTCTTCTCCTGAGCTGATTTCATATGAAGCCACAGATAAAAGTACTTTTTGTAACTTTTTTGTGGGTGGAAACTTGGCAAATGTACAAAAATAAAATATTCTGTAATATGTATATTCAGCCAAGTTATGAGTTCCTGCAAAACAATTCAACATTTCATACGTTCTTCTGTGCCACCTGCTAATTTGGCATCTGAGAATTTGAAATATTCAGTTTAACCATAACCCATAACCAAAGCAGTATATGGAAACATTAAGTAAAAGAAGGATGAATCATCTTCACGAATCCCTGCAAGCCAAGAAACAATTTTTAAACAACAAAAATGGCCTACTTTAGTGAATCTGATTAAGCCTACAGCAAAACAAAGCAGAACAAATAACCTACTTAATTAATCTATTTAATTCTTCATAGTTCTTGCATTGTTGCCAATTATGCAATTTCTGAAAGAATTGCTGATGGCAGTGTAAAAACATCACTTTTCCTGAACATCAAGTGACTTTTTTACTGCCCTGTCATATTTTATTCCTCTTTGGACATTTCCCTGACACCACAATTTCTAATGTAATGGTGTATATTACATGGGGCAACAGAACCATGAGCCTGAGGTGTAAAAAATGCTAATTTGATATATGCACTGGACTGAACAACATTCTAACGTGAAACTCCAGACTTTCTAATGATAATGCAAAACAGTTCCTTCAGTTTTAGGCCGCATGCTCACAACAGTGCGCCTCCTACGCAATCTACAGTACAACCAACACATCATATCTACTTCTCAATTTCATCACTCATAATGATTTTGTGTCACTTCAGGGTAATGTGGTGCATGTAGAGTGTTGTAAATGTGATTTATAGGTCTGCGAAGGAACACGGTATTAACAGAAATATGAGTTTCAGATATAATTCTCTGTGAAATTTACAGATTGCACTGGAATGCACGGTACAAATGCCAATATTGGTGCACATATTGACTCACTGAAGAGAAAAAAAAAACTTTTTCGACAAGTGAGACTGAGACTGAAAGATATTAGTCCACCACCATTGCACAGTGTCATGTCCATTACACACTTCAGTGTTCTGTATTTATTATTTATGGAGCATCATCGGTTTCATCAATCTATAGCTATTTGGTGCCACTATTGATTTATGTACACGTTTGATTACTTTTACTGAAACACATGCTGCTGGTTAAAAATAAATAAATCTGCCGAGGCCATGGCTGTTTAAATTTGCACTACTGTCCAAAACTTTATAACCACTAAATTACATTTTAGAGAGGGATTTGTTCATATATAATTTGCTTTAAAATATTCAACATTTCATTCCCCCCAAAAAACGTCAAAACGTATTTTTTTTCTGTCAGTTCTAGGTATTTCTGATTTATGGAGTGACTAAACAAGATACCCAAAATTCCCTCTGTAAACACTTTTGAATCTCATATATCAAATTAAATAAATAAATATGAATTTTTGCATGTTTAAAATTTATATTTTAAACTTATAATATACAATTTATTTTGCAATTATCAATGTAATCAATCTACTAGCTAAGGAAGATGATAACTATTAGTTTTTTTTTTACCCTGTTCATCTGCAGTGTCATCTTAATGCTTTTGAAAGAAAAAGTGCATGACATTATTTTAAAAAGACATTTGATCTTCAGATTAATTATTCTATTTCAGATACATACTGTATTCTTCAAACCGTTTAATTCATGCATTCATTTAAATGAATGAATAGTGTGCATTTTATTTGTTATTTTAGCAGTAAAAAAGTTTTCCAAATTTCCTAGGACTTTCTTCTACAAAATCAGCACATTCGAAATAGCCTATTTCTTGAGCAAAGGTTTCTAAATACACTGGAACAATGGTTGTTGAATATGGAGATTTGTCATCACAAGTACAAATGACTCCATGAAAAGGGTTAGTCAAGGTCTCTTGAAGAGGTTTGGGTGAGTGATATTCCACTGGTTGTGCTGATAAGAATGCAGCAGGGAAAGAAGCAGAAATCCATTTCAACAGCCATGAACACAAAGCACTGTAGGATGCTGATCTCTTTTGGCAATGCATTCGCATTAAGTGCAATCACGATGTAAAAAAGATGCATGCATTCACTTGTCCATTAACAGCTGAGTTTGTGTAAGATGTTGCACTAGACTGTTGTTGAGAATACTTATTTAATACTTGAGAATATATGTGAGAATTCTTGCTCACCAGTGAATGGGTGTCGTCAGAATGAGAGCTGATAAAAAAAACATCACATTATTTAAATGTTTTCTCAACCATTAAAGTCATTGACCTGTAAGTGTTTCATGAAGGGATATATTTTTTACAAACATCCCCTGAAAAAATATTTAAGCATTTCAGGTCGTAACGCAGGCATTCTGCTGAGTTGCTTTTCACTGTGGATTTAAGGGACTCACAATCCTTCCTTCACTACAAGCGTATGTGTTTGTTAGAGTGTATTAGTGAACAGTGTATATTTTCTATAAGCTGCCTGGGCTCCTCTCTCAGCCATTAGATAAAGCAACGTCTTCAATTTCAGTGGTTTCTGCCGGCCATTCTATTGCTTTGAGGTGAATTGCTTGACTTGCCGTCATGCTTATTAGCTCTGTTATACTTTCTGGATGGATGTTTTATTTTAGTTCAATCCTGTTGTCAATGACTTGTCAGTAGCCTATTTTCTAGAAATTGTGCATACCACTTCAATATATTATTGCTGCCACTTCAACAAATTCAACTACAGCACACTCTCAGAAATAAATTGGGGCATTACTTTTTTAAAAGGTACACGTTTGTACCTAAAAGATTCATTTTGCTACCTTAAAGGTACACATTAGTACTTAAAGTGTACATATTTGAACATAACAGGTGATAGGCTAATATTTGAACAACTGCATGGTTCATAAACATGGCATCCACAAAAATTGTGCTTTTTGTGGTGTGAATATTTTTTTTCTGTGTGTGTAATAAATAAATAGCTGAAAATGTATTCACCCTCAGGCTATCCATGATGTAGGCTTGTTTCTTCATCTGTACAGATTTGGAGAAATTTGACTGGACAAAGGTTTTTTTTAAAGTTACATACCGCTGTGATATCTGCTGTTCCAAGGTTTTCCAGCAGTTAGAGGAGCTGTGTTTAATTAATTTAATAGGATTATAATATGAATGTGCTTAACCAACTATAACCAATGCACCAATGAATTTCATCCTTCATAAGCTCATAGATTTAATTGGTCATATTGTGTGTCCATGGATTTCTGAGAAGAAAGCGTAAACATGGCAGTCTATAATTTAACTGCTTCAAATTCAGTTTTCAGAACCTGCTCAACTAAGATTTTCGGTCAGCTTTCATATTTATTTAATCAATATTTTCCCAGATAAGTACTAAAAATCATTAAATTAAATTAAATTGTCAGTTTTAAAAGTCTGCCATTCACTTTTATTATTTATTTGTTTGTTTTATTTAATTATTCAATGCTGGTTGATTGTGAACCTGAAATCGGTTCAGTGTCTGCTCTGATATATAGTTCATGGACAGAAAAAAAAGAAGAAGCTGAATGCAAATTTGAAAGTCAAATGCAAATAAAGGAGGTGTGCCACTTGGAAATATACTGATTTATTTTTTAGCTTATTTATTAATCACAGACATTTATGTTGGGTGTATGCTGTTAAATGCATGTCAGTGTTTCAAATATTTTTTGTGCAATAGATATTTTGGCACATGTCTGATCTTTAAACTATATATCAAACTTTATCATTGCTATTTGAAAACATTATGTAATGAATTAGCCTAAATTAGCCCCTAAGGGGAAACGTGTTAGGCTAGTAATTAATCGAAGAACATCGATTTGTTGTTTTCCTCTAAGGTCTGTCCAAAGACCAATAAATAGTCAAATGAAGCACAGGGGCATGAGTCAACGTGGAAAATCACTGCACTTTAACGTCGCTCCACACGTTGCTCATGAATAGGTCACTGTTCTCATGGTGAACAATTCTGTGCTTGATTACTCTCCTCTGACACCGCGCATAAAAAGATACGGATAAAGCCTGAGCCTTTTTAAATTCACACATACCAAAAATGTCAATAGCGATATTGCTTACACGAGCTCGTCGGATAGTGTGCATCTATTTGAGAGTAAAAACAAAAGACCCACAATTTCTTGCTCTCGCGGCAGGATGGTTAATCGAGAACCGAAAGCATCGCTCGTGTTATCCTGCTACGACTTACGTTATCTGATGTGGAGCCGCTTTATCGCTCTATCGCGGAACTCTTGATTAACGACATTGGATGACCCATAAACAGCGATCCTTGGACTATACAGAGGATTTAAACAGGCGCCCGTGATATTGCGTCATATTAAAGGAGTTAACTTAGTTAGCATCTCTAGCTGCAGCCCGACAATCGTGACGCTACATGGCTAACTGACCTCACAGAAATAACTGCCAACAAACATGCCGTTTTACTTTCTTTAAACGATAAACTGGGTTCACCCGGATGCTTGCTGAACACGGACACGCTGGGCTACTTAAACTGCCAGATATTGTTTTGACGCAGAAATTGTTTTGAGAAGAAGTTAGCTTGGTTAGCTTTGGGCAGGCGCTTGTGGCGTTAACGTTACTTCACATGCAGCAGCTGTTCATACAGAAACTTTATAGTTCAGTTATCGTGTATGTTTGGATACTAGTGCGGTGTTTTATCAGTAAGTAGCAGGCTCAAGTCTCATGTAAGCTGTATGAGTGTGTGATAGACGCCAGTGAGATGCAGTGGTGGTGAGGAAGAGCTCAATGCCGTGTGTGCTGGAGGATGATGCGGATGAGCTGGATGATCACTGTCATTAACAGAAGAATGATGAAGATCCTGATCGCCCTCGCTCTCATTGCCTACATCGCCTGTGAGTATATGATACTAACTAAAACATTGGCATGAGACGAACCCTACACCGCTGTCTGTCATTCTAGGATAATGTTAAACTTGGTTTAAACTAATAGAGTTTAGTAACATCTCAAATACATTTATTAATGGAAGGTTATGGAAATGTATGTAGCACACTTTCTCTCTCCTCTCTCACAAAAGTACTATGCCATTATTGTAGTCTGCTATGGTATCAGATGATAGTACCAAGGTGCCCCACTATATGTGTTTACAATGGTATTTTCATGTCACTTCTAAGTATACTACGGTAAATGTCCAAACTGTTCGTTGGGTTCTAAAAAGATCATGGTCGTAGTACAATGCAGGGTTTCTACAGTCTTAAATAAACTGGAAATACCAGGAAGTGTCATCTTCAGGCCTTTAGACTTCATGGAACAATTAGCGTCCCTCTTTCATAAACGGTAACACTCGAAAATTAAAAGTTAGATTACTCATTTTTGAAATGGCTTTTTGTGAGTGTTGTCTAGCTTTGTTTTTGGTATAGGCTAATTTAGATACTATTATAGTTTTTATTATTTAAAATTTTATTTTTTATACTTTCTGTTTGCTTTTTAGTTAGTTTTAGAAAAAAATTATAATATTAACGTCTTAAGACCTGATAAAAAAGTGTTAGGGAAAAATGTTTAGAGCATAAAAATAATGTAAAATAATATATGTGTATATATTTTATAATTTATGTTCTCATTTGTGGACATCAGGACTCAATTTCTTTAAAATAAAAATCATCCCATGAATGAATATGTAAAGAAATGCATTGGGAAAACAATCACCAATACATTTATTATTTCCATTTTTTTATTTTTAAACAAACTTTATATATAAAGATGATTCTCAACCATGTTATAACAGTATGATTTTATATACCATTTTTCTTTCTGCAAAATGTGTGTAAACGGGTTTTCTCATTATGTACGATGTATCTATAAACAAAATCGAATAGTCTCAGAGAAATTCAGTAAAATATAAAGTCCACATATGTGGACGCCAGGTCGTAGGAGGTTAACTTAGGGCTGGGCGATATGGCCCAAAAAATATATCTAAATATATTTTGTTATATCTCGATATACGAAATATATATCTCTATATCTTTACAGGATAAATAACCCCCCCAAAACTACTGCAAAAACAAGTCTTTTCTATTGAAACTCAGAGGTAGGCAGTTCAGATCAAAGTGCTAATGCAAATTTTCTTTTAAAAATCCCTGTATACATACAATAAAAGAAGGAATAATACATTCATAATTCACATTCAGTAATACAGTATGCAAATAAATATGAAACTGTACAACTGTTCACTTGAATGATTCATCATGAAATTGCATGAAAGGTTTAAAAAGTATCTGAAAAAGATTTACTCTATGAACAATACATTAAATAAAGACAAAATCAATAATAAATAAACAAAATAAGCTTATGAAACAATGACTAACATATGATCCAATGCCATGTCTCAGTTCAAGTGAATGAATCATCTTATAACAGGCATCCCATTCTGACTTCTGGAAAAGGGGAATAACCAATGACACCTGCGCGAGCAGGTGACAGAAGATTGAATACTCGGGTGCATTTGACATATCATGTGTACGCGGGGGCTGGGTTTGAAATGAGGTCGCTGGCTCCTGTTTCTTCGCATGTAAATCTGTTTTCCTCTGGCGGAAATGATTTACCGTGCACCAGCATCAGTGGTGCGCTCGCATCCAAATCCGCGTTTTGATTATTTTCGGTACATACCGGTTACTTAGGGACCGGTGCCAAACTGGTAACAGGTTTCGGTACCCAACCCTAGGAGCATCTGGGTTGGTCGCGGGCGCAGCCATGTTGAATGAGACGACAGGCGAGGGGAGGGGGAACAAAAGCAGTGGGGCCGAGCACAGCACAGAGAAAGGCAATCAAGCAAAGGGTTGAAAATTAAATATAAACATTATATCGCTATATAGTATATTTTAAAATTCATATCGAGTTTAAAAAATATATCGATATATTTGAAATATCGAGATATCGCCCACCCCTAGGTTAACTAATAAATTAAATTAATACTATTTTATTGACTTTTAAACTGCAATAGTCGTGAGAATTTAAATTGGCCGTCTCAAAAATTTGAGAATTAGTGAGTTAGTTCCTCTCTGTCTCTGTTTGGCCTGCTGTGTCTGTGTTGGTAAATGTGCTGGCCAGGGGCAGCTGATACTGTATTACATGTTACTTGACTGTGCAACAAACTTTGCATACATGATACGTCTGCAGCTGCTTTATGTATGATATTCAAGATACGACCCATATACAGCTCATTCCTGTTCTTTAGTCAAGCCCTTGAATTATATTGAAACTGAAACTGTGTGCTGTTGTTTGTGTCTCTTTGGCTCCTTGAGAGTGGGAGAGTGTTGCTCTGAACCTATTTTTGGAACTGTAATGTGAAATGGGCAACTTTGTGTTATGCGACAGCTCTAGGGCAAGAGCAGATAAGCTTCCCTGTTTCACAATGCCAATATTAATGCAATAAAAACATTTTCCAATTATTTCTATGACATTAGTCTAGCAGACCCACAATAAAAAAAAAAAAGGAATCTGACAGTCTTTATAAGTTGAGATTGGAACATTTCACTGTGTGTAGAGGTAGGAATTCATTCACTTTTGATTAGAAAGAGTGTTGAGTCCAGTTTAAAAAAAATAAAAATGTATAATAATTATTATAATTTTATTAAATTGGTTTACTAAACATATTGCTCTTTCTTTAAATAAATTATATTATAGCTAAATTCATATCTATCTATAAAATCTATAAAAAAGTTGCAACTGTACATTCATGTTCATTAAAATTATAGTCCTAATATTTATTGCACTATTGATGATTGCAACATTACAATTACAGTGCTATCATTAATTGCACTATTTATTGATATATTGTATATCACGATTTTTGGTTTTATTTTGATTACTAGTCATGCATTCCTATTTAATGAAAGAGTTGTGTTTATGTATTCTACCTTGAAAGTACCTCGTATTCCATCTATCTTATGCTCATGACATGCCTCACTAGCCCTTGTAAGGCTCATTTACATGGTCACTGGACAGTCTGTGAGGGTTGCAGTGCGCAGGGAGCATCAGCACCCACACTAAACACTGAAGTTCTGTATAAAATATCCGAGGCAGTCCGTGTGCTCTCTTTGCGGTGACAGTAATTGCTGTCCAGTATAATTATTTTAATCATAAATGAGAAATTATGCATTGATCGCACCTGCTGGAACAGTTATTCAATTTGTCACAGTTTTACTGCTCTGTCACAAAAAGTGCAGAAAATATTCAGATGTATGCCGTTGAGGCCAGTTTATAAAGGGAGCCGGGCATCAGCATTTATTTGCTTGTATTAGTCTGTGTTTGTATTTGCATCAGTGAGTCATTATTAATGCTTTATTCATTCGTTTATTCATTAATTTGTTCATTAAATGCTATTTTGTTGAAAGGCCTGAGTGAAAAGAGATACATTTGCAGACTATGTAGATAATAGAGCAGATTATTGAGAGATTATCCCTATAATTTGATCTCTGCTGGTGAGTCTTTCTTATTAAAGTGTGTCTTGATTGAAAAAGCGAGCAGATCTTTATATGGGGGTTCATGAGGGAACTACTACAGGCAGTTTGTGAGATGAAAATCCGATGTTTAATGAACCTATATATATATATATATATATATATATATATTACTGTCTGCATGCATGTGACAAACTGACATCAGAGAAGCATAAAAATGTGAACATGTTGTTATATTCTTAAAAAAAATCCTTAAGTGGGATTTCAAGTAAACATTTTAGGTCATGAGGTTCGGCTCACAAAAAAGGTTCC
Organism: Enteromius treurensis; assembly: GCA_032275025.1. Classification (NCBI taxonomy): domain Eukaryota; kingdom Metazoa; phylum Chordata; class Actinopteri; order Cypriniformes; family Cyprinidae; genus Enteromius; species Enteromius treurensis. Next base: position 4,077,215 of record JAUCMU010000151.1, read on the forward strand.
TGGCCTTATAGCCCTTTATTTCAGTAATAAATAAACAACCTGTCCATACGGCATGCGCAAAGAACATTTTCATAATTCATAGTAATATATTAAAGCACTAAACATGTAACACCAATGATTTTTTTTTTTTACATTTTAGCCAAAAAGACATTTTGCTTTTCTAACATCTGCAATATTGACAGTTTTACCATTGGTAAATACACTTATTTATTTTCATTTTAACAATAGTTTTTTTCTTGGAAAGCCACTAATGATTTCCATGTAAATCCTGGGAAGGGTTGCTGTCCAGTAGAGGAGGAGACCAGGGGTCAATGCTGTGAAGTGTTGGTTTATGTTTCTAAAGCCCCAGAGATGGAGATTAAAGCAGGAGATTACAGAGGATCAGTGAAAATCAATCGGCTAATGGTCAGCGCTCCGGCCAACTTTTAGACTAACAGACATGAGCGTGAGCGTGCAACACCAGGACATGTAGCTTTGAACATTATTCTACACCACAGAACGCAAAGTCACCAAAAGGTCACAAAACTTTATGCCTAAAAGCCATAAAGGCTTAGCTTTTTCACTAGACATAGGGATGTATTCTGTGCTGTGGCCACAGATCTGGAGAGACATCACGCAGTGCTATTCTTAGTAATACTCGCATATTTTTCCCTTCTGACAATTTCCTTTTCGCTAATGCAATCCATTCATCTCGTCCATGCTAAATGAACACTGCTAACCGAGCATTGCTATACTTAGCCTTTCGTGTGACTTCTAGATTATTCATTGACTTCGATAAAGCCTGTTCGAGCTGCCACTGGCCATATTGAAATTGCCACAAGAACTTGTATCCTAGTTTCCCGCCTGTTAAGGAAAGCAGGTGATTTGATCTAGTTATAGAATAGCACCGGAGGCAGTTCATTTCAGAAACTGTTTGTGTTATTAAAATTGCAACGAAATGTTTTTGTAGGAGTTAAGGAGATTTATTAGTGAAATCTCTTTCTTCAGGTCACTCATATTCAGCCTCTGCCATATTATAAACTGTAGCGCTAGTAAATTGTTTAAGCTGAATGTAGCATAAGGATGTTTTTTTATCTTCTGTTGTCATTCAGGGCAACAAATAACCTGCAGATGGTTTCCTCTGGTCCTTCACTTGATCATCTCTCTTTAAGAATAATCATTAAATCTTCAGTTTGACAAAAACTCATAATGTTTATGCAATATGGAGTCTTTTCTGGCTGATCAGATAACGATTTTAAGAATTTGCCACAATAAATGTTTGATTATTGTGCTAGATTTCTCTTTAGTGCAAGTTCAGTTTTGATGTATTGGTCTGATTTGTTTGTTTAGTGATACATCTTGCATTATTTATATCAGACCATTTTTTAGATTACCCTTATCTAATGTTGCACAACATTTGTAGACAGCATGCATATGCTAGGGTCTTAAGATGCATCTTAATGAGGGATGCATTGATCTGATGCTTGGTCATACAGTTCTCCTGTAGTTTCCTCTGGTAAAGCATGATAAGTGTGTTTCACTTTCTGATTTTTGTTCTTGTTCTTCACAATACCAAACAACACTATAGCAGTGGCAGCCTAAGAGTATGAGGATTGTCTTCCACATTTAGTGAAACACCATGGAAAAATAATTACGTGCCTTCGATTGATTGATTGGTTGGTATGGTAACCTCCTGATTGATTGGCCTCCATCATTCACAGTCGTTCCTGGAGAATGTCTGTGTTGTGCAGCAGTTTCCAAGCTGTGTGCGTTATTTTATAAAAAAGTTTTAGCATGTCTTATTTAAAGGTCCACAATATGTTGCCACCATGTTGTTTTATTAATACGAGCTTTGGTTAATACTCAGCCAAAGCTCTAGAGACGCAACTGCAACCACTTACCCACATTGCACAGACTTGAGTTTTAAAGTCACTGGAGCCCCCTAAACCAGGATGGAGAAATTCAAAAAAGCTGAATTTGGGTCATAGGGAATGCGTCTTTGAGAAATGACTGCTCTAGTTCTAGCTCTTTACTCATCCCTGTAAAGAGGCCCCAGGACTCAACAGAGTTGTTCACCAAGAGAGTGACCTTGACAAACCAGTCTACCGTTGCCTCCCACCTGCCCCAAAACACAATTTTCACGACAGGCAGGACTAAAAATAATTTAGCCACTACCACTGTGAGAACTTGACCAGATGTAACTGGACATGTTTTCCTGTTCACATGAGCTCTTTCCTCAAGTTTAATTTCTAAAAGTGCCAGTTCTTCTGTGCTTTGCTCAGATCAAACAAAAAGTGATTTTTTTCAGACTAAATTGCATTTCAAAAGGTCAAACTCAACAGTTTTGTGTGTGTGTCTTGGCCACAGCCTACAGATTAAAATATGAAAATTCTGTTATCGTTTACTCACCATCGTGTCATTCTAAACCTATACTACTTGATTTATTCTGTGGAGGGTAAAAAGGTGTTTTGTAGAATGTTAGTAACACTTTTGGTGACAATAGACTTCCAATGGGCAAAAAATTTCTTTAAAAAAAGGGAGTTCTGCCACCCTCAAATGAGTGCATCACATTGTTATTCCCCTCATATTTGACATGGCATCAGATGGCACATACCAAGCTGGCCCTTGGCTTTCCATGCTGTAAATCATGTGGCTCCCAGGACTTTGTGGCGACAGCATCAAGGCCACTGGGAAGGAAAAGCCAGATTGGAAACATAGGGATTTGCATAATAACCTCTTCAATTGTCCTCTGAGGAGCAGGTTTATAGTTCACACTCACCTTTTGCATTGGATTCTTCTTATAACTTCTTCTTATTTGTTCACATTTCAGACCTTTCAAACAATTTCAAGAAGAACTGAGAGCTCTTGTTTGTGATATTGAAGTGCAGTGAATGTGTGGGCAGTATGGTTTATTATTGAATGGTGCTGAGCTCCACCTTCTTATATATGATGTGTATTGGCACGTCTTTGCGATGTGTAGCCTTGTGCATGTTGTAAAGAGAAATTATATTCCCCAACATATTTAATAAAGTGTAAAGGGTACATGCTTGCATTATTATTGTTAATAATAATGATTTATATATGAAGATTCAACCTCACGTTCCCAGCACGGATTCATCTTTTCTACAGATGTGGGATCAGAAAATCAGTCGATATAAAGCATTCACATACTTAAGTATTATTTTGTCTGTTTATAGCCTATTCTTCCACATGAATTAATGTTGCCTTCAATAGTACTGCTCAATGAAGTCCTGTAGTTTCAGCAAAAGCACCGCCACCAATACAACCAGTGACTGTCAATCACCTTTCATTTACATCCTTACTGGATTTTTATGTGTCTAGAGGTTTTTACGGCTCTTGAAAATTGGGTATTGATTCATTTTAAGCTTCTTTGAGCTATTTTTATCTTCAGGCTTTTAAATCTTCATCACGTGAGATTATAGCACAACAGTAACTAATCAGTGTATCGTTATACTAAGAGAAGACTTTTGTCTTTATTCACACCAGTATGTGCAACTTTTATATGACAGACGCTTCAAATGTGAGATCATGTAGCAGAGTGTTTGTTTTTCACTTTGTAGTTTCCATCTGGCATCTTTGGAGCTCATTGATCTATCCAAAGAATGAGCTGATATAAACATTGCAAAAATTACACTAAAAATACAGCTGGTATCTTTTTTTTTTATTATTCATTTATTTATTTTATGTAGAATTACTGTAATGATATAAAACGGTATATTGAGAATCAGCTTGCATTTGTTGTGTGAGATTTGTTTTAGATCTGACATCTTCTCTTCTTTCAGCTGTCTGGGGAACCTACGCAAATATGAGGTAATTATCTTTTTTTTTTTGTAGTATTAGAATTTGTTTCAGACAGTGTGGTCTACTGCAAAAAATTATAGTTTTCCAGTCAAATGTGAGATTTACAGTCATTTTGCTCAAACAGGCTGCTGAAAGCTGCGATCATTAGAAGTTGCTCTTGGGGCTTTTAAGAAAAATGCTACCAACTTAGTACTTTTGTTCTATGACTGTGCAATATTGCCACCTACTATGCTGGAATGTAAACATTAAGTTTGTGAGGGTCAGCAGAATTGGTTAAAAATGGTCAAATTTGCCTAAATGAAATAATATAGGAAACAAGTTAAAATATTTGATAATGCGTGTCCTGTGGACATTTGTGTTAAAAAAAAAAACAGTTCTGATCGAAGCCCATAGCTCTGAATGACTGCTGCGTTGTGTTTTAATCAGAAACAGAGATTAGACTTACTCACTGGGCCGTGGAAACAAGCTTTGGTATAGATCAGCTGCTGTCATGTGGTTTTGTTGACTCTGAGCATCTTCATCATGTCTTGGCTGAGCTGAAGAAGAGTATTGTGTGCTTCAGTAAGCTCTGCAAGTGTGAGTCTTTGTGTGTCTCTGTGGTTGTGATAAAGCCGTCTGTCATTGTCTTCCACAGGTCTATACAGGAACACGGAGATATGAAGGTTGAGCAGACGATAGATGAGGTTTGTTAGTGCAAGCTGTTCACGTTCATTGTCAAGCTTTGTATTTTTAATTTTTTTTTATTTTAGCATTCACTTTTTTTTTCGTGTCATCACCTACCTCTTTTTAACTGGAAACCATATGTACCTAACAGCTGATATCCACACTTCAGACATTGTGCAGCTACCCAAGAGCGCCATATAATTAAGATTTTAATTACTCATGCCTTTGATAGCAATTAATTTACTAGTCAGGGGGCTCTGCTTGGAAACCTCAAACACATTTTATCTGTGCGTGCTGCTGCCCTGACTACATGTGGGATGTTGTCCTGTGTTATTTGAAAAGTGTTGACCTTACCTGAGGCATTTTTGCCCATTTTGGCTTTACTTTTTTGCGAAGGATAACAGGTAAAGGCTGGAATACACTATACATCATTTCAAATTTAAAAACAGATTTTCAAACGCAATGCATTATACTCTTGCCAATGTTGTAAATGGTTACAAAGACAAAACTGGGCATCAACACTACTGACAACATCCTCTTACAAGAAACAAATGAAGTGTGTTACAAAATCGGCTCAAAATCATGTGTGCTATCCTGGCTGAAATCTTGCCACCAACTAGCATTGACAAATTGGGCAGAAATCTGAGCAAAAGTCAGTAGTGTATTCCAGCATTAAGCCGTTTAGTATAAGCAATAAGGTATACAAACAAAAAGAAATAAACATTTTGTGTGTGATCTAAAGCCTAGCGCTTGATTTCACATCTAAAGCATTAATATTCCTTATTTAGGAGTCGCTCAAAGTCAAGGAGTTTAACTTGTTTAAACAATTAAATTAATGTACTGTAAATTGTTATAAAATATACATACATATTAGGGATGCAATCGTACAGTGAGCCCACGGTTCGGTTTGTATCACGGTTTTCTGGTCACGGTAATGGTTGGGTTTCGTTACATCAATATTACTGTACAGTACTGTATGTGAGCTCTAACATAGCAGGAGGTCATTTGCCCTTTCTATTTCAAGTTATCAAGGTACAGAGACGATATTTAATGTAAAAAAGGTACAGATTAAGTCAAAACACCACATTTATTTTTTAAAAAGAACACTTTTTTTGCCCTCTTTCAACAACAGACAATATAAAAAGTGCAGTATAAAGTGAAATATAAACATGAACATTATTCAAATAGATATTGACAGTAACAAGAAAATACTTATGTTTTCTAAATTCACCATCAGAACAAACAATAATAACTAAATGTATCACTAAGTGGTGGCGCTTACTCGCGTCGTCAAGTTCTGGAATAATTTTGCTGTTGAAATGTTAACCTATGCAGCCTGAGCCGGAAACAGAATTGATTCGTTCATCTCTCGAGTCTTTGGGTTTTTCGAATCGTTCGTTCATCACGTGACAGCCCTGTAAGCTTAACCCAAGCAGCCTGATCCGGAAACAGAATTGATTCGTTCGTCTCTCGAGTCTTTGGGTTTTTCGAATCGTTCGTTCATCACGCCCATAAGCTTAACCTATGCAGCCTACGAATCTTTCAAGAAAGACACATCACTAGTCTTGAGGATTTCTGACCATCGCCGGATTGTTTATGCGCTTAATGCACAGAAAATGCGAATTATAATTAAAAAGAACGTCTAATGCCTCAAATAGGCTACCGAAATATCACGGTTCACGTGGGTGTGCCGAACCAAACAGGGCAAACCGTACGGTTCGATAAAGAACCGAAAAGCGTTGCATCTCTAAAAATTACTAAATGAATAAATAAAAAACAAATCTGATCTTAAACTAAAAAAATAACTTTAAATCTAAAAAATAACATGCAGTAGTATCATAAGTTTTTTTATAAAATGCCAAAAGCATATTAAAATGATAAAAATAAATATCTAAAAATAAAAGAAATTATTTTATTTATTCTTTTAAAAATTATTGAATAAATAAAGTAAACAGTATATAAGACAAATACTACAGACCCATCTGAAAATAATTGGACTGAAAAAGATTCCCTTTAGCTAGTTTTAAATGTGTGATTTAAAACTATCGTTTAAGGCAAGCCTCCAAGGTTAGCAAAAAATACAATAAAATGTATTATGCGCAATCCTGCTGAGAAGGACAAAAAGGTAGAGCTGCGGATAATAGTAAGGCCACCTCTGGTACTACTTGAAGTCACTGACCTGGCTCCGCCTCCGCCCAGCACAAGGGCTATGCTGTTTCCCGTGAGCACTCTCGCCAGCCGTGAGAAATCGCTGTGTCTGTCTGCAGTCTTCTCGAAAACCTTTTCATACACCTCTCGCTGTTTAAGGCAACAACCACATCCTTATCAACACACCAATTATTAACAATCGTTGTTCTTTAAATCAACAGAAAGCTACATGCTACCAGTTTGGAGGGGCTTCTTCGTGAGAAAACTCTCCGAGGGCACTTTAGGTGAAGGTGTCCAGAGCACCAGCTTCTCATGTTCAGCCATTCAACGGTCCTCGACGGACCCGGCCCATCCTCACGGTGCAGCAGAACCAACTGCTTCAGGGCACGTACCGCTGTGTTCTCCAGCATCTGCTCCAACTGAGGAGGTAAGACAATGAGATTAGATTTTATCTCCGGCACTCCCACTGAGAACAACTGAAAAAATATACACTAGCTGCAGGGAAGAACACTTTGGTAGACATGCAGCCTTAATGTCCCAAGTTGTGCCTTTCTTAAGGTGAAAAGTAGCAAATGTCAGCATTTTGGATACAAGCTCTGATCTTAAACCACTACTACACCTCACAAAGATACAACACTAGACTGAAACAAATACCTCTCCAAGTGCAGGTTCCTGGTCTCCAAGCCCCACAATCAGGATACAGTCAGCTTGTCGGATACAGCGCTGAGTCCATGGGGTCATACCACTATCCGTCTGATACAGCACTATACGATTAATGTCCTCCTGCTGAGCCAACCAACCTGATAACCTGTACTCATGAATGCTAGAGAAAGACGAGCGTTATTTTAATAAATGAATGCGATAACTATGTATTGTTGTGCTGATCTCATATATATATATATATATATATATATAGTTCTACCTGTCCAAAGCAGAAGCTCCAAGTCTCTCTCTGATAATTTCACTGGTTAGCAGCAGGGTTGGTCCTGAGAGAAAAATGAAAGTGTGTTTTAGATTATGCGTGTATGGGCTTTAATTGTCAATCACTGCTTAAGCTTACCTATGGCGCTGAGGGCATGGCTGAGCTCCAAATTGAAGGCATTGATTGGCACCTCATCGGAAATGGGAAGCACGGCCACAGTGGAGAGATTACTAGCTGGGTTAGTGACATCCGGACTCGAAGCCACGCTCGGCAGACCCAGAGCTGAGCCTATAGATGAAGGATCCAGTTCTTTAAACTTTCTTTGTTTAAAACGCATAGAAAAGGCTCAGCTTCTGATACTGTTTCTGAAGCACTGAATGATTAAGGTTTCGTTTTTTGACGTACTTGAGAAAGGTCCACGGGGCTGCTGAAGGTTCCCCAGAATCTTCTGCCCCAGCAGATGGATCAAGCGTGTCACCACCTGCGGGTATCTTCTCTTAATGTTGTTGAGCGTCCCTTCTGGAAGCTTCACAAGCTCAGTGTCTCTGACTGCATGGACTGTGGTAGCACGAGGCTGCCGAGTCAAAGCCTCCACCTGAGAGAAAGAGAGACAAAGTTCAGTGATCCTAAATACGGTTAGGGTAGAGGAGTTTAGACCCTGCAGAGCTTTAGACTCACAACTCCAATGAGATCTCCTCTGCCATACTCTCCAACCAGCTCCTTTTTCCCGTTAGCTTTTCGGATGACAGAACGCAGTCGTCCATTCAGTACAATGTAGGTACAGTCAGACTGATCATCTTGCCTATGGACCACAACAAAGTTAATGATATTAATTACTTGCATATTGACTGAACATGTTTGGTGTCACGATATATATATATATATATATATATTATAAAAAAAAAAGAAGACATTTATTCAAAAGGGACTCTTTTTGTCATTTAATTAATGACAGTAAAGATTTTTACATTTTTACAAAAATATTTAGATATAAATAATTTCTGTTCTAAACAATCTTAACAAAAAAGTCATGGTATACAGAGAAATATTGATTTCTTTTTTTTCAAAACTATGGCAATCAGCATATTAGAATGATTTCTGAAGTATCATGTGACACTGAAGATTGGCGTGATGATGCTAGAAATTCAGCTTTGTAAAAAATAATTTTTTAATATATATTTCAATAGAAAACAGTTATTACAATTTTTTTAATTTTGAAAAATTTTACTATATTACAGTATTTTTATTGTATAAATGTGCATTTAAAAAAAAAACACATTTTAGAAAATATATATATTTTAAAAATTTTCTGCACGACCAAACATTTGAACACTAGCGTAAAAAGATAAAATATACTAAAAGTATACTTTATTATGTAAAATGAATTATCCAAGCAACATTCTCATTTATTCAATGTTATATTTGAACTATTACCTTTGAATTTTTTCAGCTAAAAAAAATGTTACAATTAACTGAAAAAAAAAAAAAACATTATAAGAGAGAGTTATGATACCTGTATAGGGCCCGTCCGGCTTCAACAGCCATCCAGTCAATGGCGAAGTCCATCTGCCGTACAAACGGGGACATACGGATAGCCACGGTGTGAGCTGCACTGAGAACTACACTTGGCTGCTCACGCATGATCCTACAGGGGGCGGCACAATCACAGACAACATGACTCCCATCCAAAAGACTGAAAGTCCGTGTCAAATCAGCTACATGAATATATAGAAACACTCACTCATAGAAGTCAGATTTGGAGATCTTGAGGTAGGTACAATCACGCTCAGCTTTGACAGTGAAGATGAGCGGCTCTCCTGTGAGGACAGCCAGTTGGCCAACCATCTCACCCGGCTGTGTCACAAACAGGCACACAGCTTCCTGCTTGTCAATCATCTTCTGATAGACATGAAGACATCCAGACAGCACAAAGTGCAGACTCACATCCTATAGAAAAGAGGAGAAAGAAACGATATAACCAGATTTGTTTCTGAAGTATAAGAGATCAAAGCTTTGCCAAATAAACGGTGTAAAAGAAAACAAATGAGAACGAGCACCTGGTCTCCCTGTCTGGCTAACACAGATCCAGCTTTAGCATGATGAAACGTCACCCTCCCATTCAGCAGCGAAGGGTCCTGATGATGAAAGAGGGCATATGATGAAAGGGCAGCACCCCAGTCCAGCAAACGAGTGACAGGTGTGACCGTCAGAAATCAGAAGTGCTTCATTTTACTGGACTACGAACTTAAGTAGCATCCAAATATACAAAGATACCTCAATCTTCATGAGTTTGAGAATCTCTTTCTGGGCCTCCTCGAAAAGTGTAGCATTGGGTTGTCCTTGAAACGGACTAAAAATGTTATCCATTCCTGGCTCCTCCTCAGGATACAAATACACATTTGAAGGAACCTCGTCCACTGTCACCTTCCTCTCCCGCTGCTCCTGTGTCACAGAAAACAAGCACGATGTCTTTAGACGTGAGGCCCAAGTGATTCAGTCCTTTTTGTGTGGTTCATATGTCGAAAAACTCACTCGTGTGAAAGCAGACAGAGGTTTCCTCAGCAGACTGTCCTCCCCATCCTCAGCAGAGACAGAGATACGGCCTCTCTCATAAGCCATGTCGAAATCTGAACGCAGACTCTTCTGAATTCCTGTATAATATACATAAGTTCAATCAGGCGATGGTCAGAACTTCTCAAGACTAGTGAACGAATCTTCACTATTTTGAATGAATCTTTAATGTGACTCGGGAAGAACGAGTCATCTCGTGGGAGTGATTCGTTCAGTCGCGCACGGCTCAGGCTGCATAGGTTAAGCTAATGGGGCTGTCACGTGATGAACGAACGACTTGGAAACACGACGAATGAATCAATTCTGTTTCCGGCTCAGGCTGCATAGACACAAGCGCCACCACTTAGTGATACATTTTGTTATAGTTGTTTGTTCTGATGGTGTATTTAGAAAACTTTCACTTTATACTGCACTTATATTGTCCTTTTTTGAAAAAAAAGTGTTTTGACTTAATCTGTACCTTTTTTACATTTAATATTGTCTCTGTACCTTGATAACTTGAAATAGAAGGGGCAAATGACCTCCCGCTATGTTTGAGCTCACATACAGTACTGTACAGTATTACCAGTAATAACAGAAC
>JAUCMU010000151.1:4093916-4107508 GCA_032275025.1 Enteromius treurensis
GGGTTAAATGCAGAGCACAAATTCCAAGTATGGGTCACCATACCTGGCCACAAGTCACTTCACTTCACTCACTCACTGAAGAAGCAATTAGTTGCAGTGTTTGCCAATGGATTCCAAGAAAAAACATTCAATTGAATCGCTTGATACACTTAAAGGGTTAGTTCTCCCAAAAATAAAACATCATTAATTATTCACCCTCATGTGTTCTGAACTAGTAAGACCTTCGTTCATCTCAAGAACACAAATTGAAATATTTCTGTAAGTGATCTGAGCGCTTTCTGAACCTGCATAGACTACCACGTTCATTCATTTTTATTTACAAAAACGACCCATCATTTGTGATTTATTAAGCATAAGTTATGCGCTAAAGCACATTAAATTAGGCAAATAGGCTATATCAATATGGTACGCATTATTGTAGGTCATGCAAAATGGCAACACTGCGGTACATAACAGGGTCTCTGGCCTCAAAAAAATGTAAGGCTCTCCTTAAAAAAAAAAAAAGCTTGCTCTGTTTTTCCATGCCAAGTAAATCACAGCACCAGCATGTCTCCACACTTTGATTTTTCATTCCTATTAAACCTCAGTCAGTCACTGTCTTGACTGATCGCTTTCCTTAACCCCTTTAAAAACCGATCCGTGCCTATCGCTGCATCCAGGCCGAAGAGGGTGGAAGAGAACTCGTCTGTTATTTGTGTTTGTTCTGCATCCATTAGATTGACTCATGTATGTTTTGTCCGTCTGAGTCATATCCTCCCTTTACCAATATCAATTTCTGCACATCAGATAAGATACAGATAGAGCACGGAATAATGGCGATAAGAATAGAATATATTGTGGAACATGTCCTTTCTGGCATGTATGTGTGTGCGTGCAAAATGGTTCATTTTTAGTTGCAATAAGCCTTCGTATATCCGTGGCATTGGTCTGTGGATGAATGCCAGTCGCATTTCGAGTTTCTCTTGGAAAAACACATTTAAAACAACTCTGGTGATCAGTGTGGATGCATAGAATGATTAAGATCTTGCATTAACTGTCTTTAGCCATAATACCACCAAAATAATGATTTGCATTAACAAGACTGCTCATTTGGTTGGACATATGAATGGGCAGATGGTTACCATCTATTTACGTTGTTGTTATGGATTTGCTTCAGGCCTAAATCAGTATCCGTAATCATTGTGCAGTTGGATGGTGTTTATATTGTTGTGCATTAAAGTGTGTTTGATTTTTATCTGTCCAATCTGTCCTCTGGCAAGAGAATTGGTGCTGAATGGAAAACAGCTCAATAAACAGTTTCCCCTCTTTTTATTTGTCCTCTTTTCTCAGTTGACCAGATATATCATTTGGCCTCGCCTGCATCGCCACCAAACTACATGTATAACCCGATCAAGACACTGAAAACTAATACTATTGGTACTCTGAACATGTTAGGTAAGTATCACTACCAACAACCAAAAACTTTGATCCTAAGGATTCATATGCATTTAATCCAAGTCTTCTAATGAGACATGATAACTTTAAATGAAAAGCAGATTTAAAGGAGTAGTTCATTTCTAGAATGACAATTTCCATTTTAAACCCACAACTTTTTTTTTTTATTATGTTTTAATATAAAATCGTGTTGTTGTTGTTTTAAGATTCCAGGAATTTTCTTGATAGGTGGCCAATGGGTTAAAGGTCCAAATGTTACTGGAAGTTAACTAAAACGATTCCTTTAATTTAGGCCTCTATTTACATTAAAAAATGGATTAGTTCACATACAGTACAGCATGCTATTACGAACTTTTTTTAAGAGTAGAGCTTTTGGTCAAATGACATTAGCTGTTTCAGGTTCAAAACTGGTTTTATTAATTGGCTATAAGTGACAGAATCTAACGTCGCCATAGTTGCTGCTGTTAGCAATTATATTTTCTCTATTGTCATCCATTTTCAAAGAGCCAAGAAAAGATCACATAAAGATAGTCCCAACGTCTTAGTTACTTTCCTGAAAAAACAGAACAACCTGGCTCAGAATGATATATGACCCTTTTTAAGGTTTGTTTTGTATCATAATTTTGTGTTGTCACATGCTCTTCTACCATGACTGATGAGGTCTAATATTGTACATCAGAGATGAGTATCTGTAATATCCATTCAAAAACCTGGGATTGTTAATAATAAAAATAGCTCAAATATAATCATGAAAATGATTTAAACTGACAGACAACTAACAAAGATTCCCAGTACTCTTTACCAGGCACCAATCTGTAACTCAAGACTTGTTTTGGTGATAGACTTGTTAAAGCTAAGAAAGAAAATTGTAGCAGGTATACAGACCCTTTAGTTCAATTTAATCTTCTGTCAGTTTTGGAAAGGTCTTTTCAATCATCCACATTGCACTTTCTTCGGAGTCTTGAATCTGATGTCCGTTGTCTGCGAGAACAGCAGTAAAAGACTATAATATATATTTTTTTTCTTCTTTATTTTTTTGTGATTAGAGTTTTTTGAGATGTCATTTCTGTGTTGAGGTAAAATGATCTATTTTCCATCTCATGCTTGCAATTACATTTAATTGCTTGTGTGGGTTATTGCCAGGTCCACATGGAATCGGTTCCACTGAATTTCAAAGCCTGTCATTCTTAAAATTATTGTTTTTTATTAAATATATTGAATTTCTTTCCGTTGCAAATTAAAGTGCAGCAGGGATGAGCAAAAGTAGTCAAGAAACCGATTGACTACAGGCTTTTGAGACAACTTAACATAGCATATTGAACACAATGCGCATGATAAAAAAAACCCTGGGCCAATAAATTGGTACACACTTATTAAGCAACACAGGCTCTTTGAAAATCAGTTAGAAAACTGCAAAAAATGTACCTATGCATACATTTCACTACAGCTTCCAGCTGCGACTTTTGTTGCTTTTTACATAAATGATTACATGCATATTATACTTTTTTTTTTTTACACTAAAAATTGTTCCTTGCACAGTTAAAGAAATCTTACATGACTACTTAGTGAAGTGAAAAAATTGTTGTTACCAATACACTGTTACACATTTGTACTTACACCATTCTGAGGGTTGTTACATGTGTGGAGTTACAGAAATATTACAGCTTTAGATACTATGTAGCAGTGTGTACTTACATAGTAACTAGATGTGTATCTAGTATGTAACCACAGTGTAAGAACATAGGTATTAGGGACACTTAATATAAAGTGGGGCCGCTTACCCAGTACAGAAACTGCACTTGTGTTGCGTGAATACAGGCCTCAAGAACAGTGTTGCCAGATCGGGTGGTTTTAAATTTGATTGAGTGGGTAAATATTGACTTGCACATGTGGGGAAAAAAAATGGGTTGGTTCGTGGTCAGTTTGTTGGTTTTCAAATATATACATTATATAGACTAATTGGATCAACCAATTAGACCAATGAATGCAACCAGAGATTAATTAATCATCACGATGTTACTAAACACATGCACACTGCAGACTGCTGACGTCATTTGCCAATCACGATCAGCAGACAGACATGATGGTTCATGAGTGATGGATTTTTAATGCAATAACGGATCTGATTTTAAATATATAACTGTTTTAGTAATCATAACACCCTAAATAAGTTACATGGCAAAAGAGTGGGAAATGTTTTTACTCTCAAAACGTGATTTACACATGTTGATGGAGAGATCACATGAAGGCTCTGTCAAAGTTCTGTGTACTGTATGTTCAATATACTCCATGAAAGACTTCCTACTTCTGTGTAAAATTATGCAGCAAAAGCTTAGCGCATTATTCTTCTTATTCATTTATTTATTGCCGGACTGTCATACAGTGTGCATCAATGAATGACATAATTTTGACTGTCATTACGTTTCTTATTCCAATCACTTGGGCTGTTTTTTGTGAACTTTGGGGCAGGAAATCGTCCATAAACTCTGGCAACACTGCTCAAGTCACATAAATGAATGCAAAGGCCTGTAGAAGCAAGTTAGAATGTCATGGTTCATTCAGCAAATGCATTTTTCCCTCAACACTATTGGTTAGGTTTAGTGTAGGTGGTATGTTTTAGCTCCAATCTTCTGACATTTCAGTCTTTTGACTGAAGCATTAGCTTAAATCAAATTGCAATGCATAAGTGTGTAAATAATCGGTCATGTTGTGCATGTCCTAAACTAAATCTAAAAATTTTTTCCAGCCAGTCATTTAATGAAAGAAAGAATGAGATTTTTGCACTTCAAAGGGAACGTTGTAAAAGGCAGATTGTTGCACACATTTTTTCTTACTGATATTCTGACCTTGATATGTTTGCTTCTTCCTTGGAGCCTTTTTTGATTGATGTCTGGTGTTTGGGTTTTTCTGACTCATCCAATGGGAACCACATATTGATTGATGAGTCAGACTCTGTCTGGTTAGATATAATTTAACAACAGATTTGATCACCTCTCTCTCTGTTCACAGGTTTGGCCAAGCGAGTTGGAGCTCGTTTGCTCCTTGCCTCCACTTCGGAAGTGTATGGAGGTTCGTATACAAATGTCTCTAGCAATGATGCAAAGGGGGCAATAAATAAGACACATTTATGCTAGTTTATCTATACGAAAAATGTATCTCTTATAAACACAAACTTAAATTGCTATGCTCCGGTTGGTACTTCCTTACATATCTGTTGTTGAAGTAGTTCCCAACAAATTTTATCAATGTGCACCTGGTTTTTGACATCAGAGACCAGTAGTGATGAAGTTTTGTGTCTGTACCACATTTTGAGTTGAGATCAAAAGCTAGAAGGGAGAGGGAAGGAGTGCTTCAGTCAGTTATTTCAGTAAGTGTGTATGAGTCTGGAATCTGAAAAGATTTTGGTAGAGGTTGAACTTTATGACTGTGCAATAAAATTATGAAGAACCTGATCCCGATTGTGAAGATTGGTAGTGGAGGGTACTTTGTGTTCTTAAATTACCACACAAAAAAAATGATAACCAAACTGGCCATATCAAACCCTGTAGTTTATACATTTTGGAGGCAAATGTTATGCTTTTTCCAAGACAGAAGTCTGAAGATAGCTTCCAAAAGAAAAGCGTCTGCTCTTGAGGCTAAGGGAATGTCTAGACCAGCGGCGGAGAGCCCTGGAGAGTTCAGCTCCAACCCCAGTTAAAACTCACCTGTCTGTAGCTTCATGGCAACCATTCAGACCTTTATAAGCTTGTTCAGGTGTGTTTGATTAGGGTTAAAGCAGGCCTGCGGCTCTCCAGCACCCTGGTCTAGACAATTGTTTCAATAGTGTTTTGTTTTTTTTAGCAAGTCACACAAAGAAAAATGTAACAATTCTTCTGCATATCTCATCAATAAGCTATAATTACATTGCTGAGAGCATCCCTTTGCGATGTTTACTTTTTTCTTTTTGAATGAAAATGAGTTGCTATTGATCTTCTGCTGTTTGATGGTTGAATAATCAGCTCATTTGGGATTTGGAAATAAGTACAAATGAACAGATCTCTGTCCATCGAGAGAGAAATGTAGCTTCTAAGTTACGGATGGTCAAGGTTTTGTTGTTTGTTTTTTTTTAGGTTTATTCCAATATTTTCTCCTCTCTTTAAGTATCTTTAAGCTAAACAAATGGCATTCATTACATGCAAGAAAAAACAACAGCTTATCACTAGAAATGATAGTTCCATCAATTCAGCTGTTGAGCCATTCATTGCCTTCAAACTTCAATGAGCTACTATTCTTCATGATGGTGATAGTCTGAATGTGCATATAAAAATTAATCCTGCTTTTACCCAAATTTCCGCTTAAGCTGTCAAAATTTTTTAAATGAACTGCATTGAAATCCAAGATCCCCTGTTTTTTCCCAATATGTTTGAGGACGTGAACAAAAACAAGGGCTTGAATAAGTTCTGTGGTTTGCATTGAGGGGTTTATATAATTTGAATGTTAACTTAATAGTATCAGTCAGATTTATTTCTCAAAGACCTTTCATACAGGTGCGGTGATGACTAAAGGAAAGTCATTTACTTTCAAACAAATAAGTGTGATTAATGGCTGCATCAGCAATTACTGCTTGTAATTGCTTCCTTTTTTAGTGTATTGTTTTAATAAAGCATATAGAAACTACCTTTAATGTGATCCGAACAAATTAGATTGCATTTGCAATTGTGCTCAAGGGTGTTCATTAAACAGCTTGGTTCTGGCTCACATCAAGCCCACCAATGGTTTCCCGCCAAAGCCGCTGACTGTGTCCAAATATTATTCTCCCTGATTATGGGCATGATCTTTGCCCATCATGCTTCAGGATGAATTCAGGATTTATGAGCTTTCTTCACTGATCCTTGTTTCCAAGTTTGTTGCCAGTGTCAGCTCTGTCTAGCTGAGTTGTTGAACTCATTGAGGGCGGTACACACAGAGGATGATACTATAAAAGTAAAGATTTATTAATTATAAGAATTACTTTTCCTGCCGATGAACAATAAAACCACCAATGAAATCTGACAACAACTGTGTAGTGAATGTGGTTTCTTTTGCTTATTTCTCAGGCGACATTGTCTCAGAATGCTGACTGTTGCTATAGCAACCGGAACTTCTAACAGCAGATGCGGTGACGCACTGACTTTTGAGATCAGGGATTGGCTGTTTTATTCAGAACGTGGGGCTTCCTAAGCATTGCATTTTCCCCCATTCAAAACTATACGAGTGACAAGTCTTGTGGATTCGATTAGTTTTTGAATATACTGAAGATTGGTGATGGACAGTTGGTCATAGATTGTTTTTGAGTGGCCTTCCGTTCTACAGCTGCCTTTTATTTGCACGGCTTATGATAGCTTCTCGAGCTGGTGCTGCTATTATCTATTAGCACTTATTGTCATCTCTAAAGTCCGATAGAAAATCACAGAACAACAATTCCATGTGCGACTAGAATTTTGTTCTCTCAGTTGTTCAGCCCTTCAGAAATAACAGCTGTGTACAGCAATCTAATTAAATAGGCTGTTTCACAGCAATCGCCACATGCATTAGTCTAACATAATCTCGGTTATTTTGACAGTAGTGATCTTTAAAATCTAAGCAGAGGAATGGAGGAAGAAAAGGTCTTGGGTCCTCTAGAATCATTTGTGTTATCTATTATGCAGGTAGTGGTTTCTTTATTTGGTCAATGAATCTTGTAAATCATGTATTTATTAAAAATTCTGTGGCCACTGAAATGCACTGTGAACATTTTATAAAATGTCAAAAATATACATTTATTTTGGCTGTAGGGACAGTGTTTGTCTGGACATTATATTGTAGTTTTCCCTCATTTTGCAATTTATAGTATTTGTTTTAAATGCGAACCACAAAGGAGATTGTGAATCGTATATCATATTTGTGTCTTTAACTAGACCCAGAGGTGCACCCCCAGAATGAGGACTACTGGGGACATGTGAACCCTATTGGCCCCCGGGCCTGTTATGATGAAGGGAAACGTGTTGCTGAGACGATGTGTTACGCCTACATGAAACAGGTACGAGTCAAATTAGATGGATTTTTCTGTTTTATTTTATTTATCCAGCTCTTAAGGCGTATTAACACAGAGAGCTATAAGAATGTGCCTTCATATTCTTTTTCCAGTCTACTCTATATTCTTTCCTGTCATGCAAGCAACATAATATGAAAGAATATGTATTGTCTGACAGCCAATTATAATTGGAAGAAGAAGCTGAGAATACATATAATGTACAGTCACAAACTCAACTTAGACCTTCAAAGCCATGGAGAACTTGAAATAATGATGCAAGAATCTCAGATATTGTTTATACATCAAAGGGATAAATATTCTATAATACGAAGAGAGACAAATCATTTTATGGAGAAAAAAAAAACAAAGCAGCTTGGCAACCTCTCAACAGTATGGATGGATGCACAGTTTGATGAAAACCTAAATGGGAAACTGAAACGGTGAGCCAAACCATTAGCAGCATTTTTTTTTTTTTATGGAAACAGTGAGTCACTAAGCATGGATATGCACAAATTTGTGTGTTAAATCTGCATACAAACATTTGTAATGAACAAATCATGATTAATCAGTTATTTTGTACAAAAAAAAAAAATAGAGAGAGAGAGAGAGAGAATTTTTTATTTTTTTTAAATACAACTTTATTCCATACAGTCAATACACAAATTCTAAAAGCATCTTATATTACACTTCAAAAAAAAAAAAGACGAAAAGGATAAATTCCCTTCCATCACAAAGCAAAAAATACCTTTACAGCACCACAGTGTTTCAAAAGATGTCAAATCACTCATTAAGCAAAAATATTTAAAATCCACTAGAATTCGGGACTTAACATAAGCTTTAAACTGACACATAATTTCCTGACCAGATCTATTCTCTATTTTATTCTTCCTGCTCATATAAATTGCAAGTTTTGCTTGACCAATCAAAAAATTAATCAGCTGCCATTTTACCCTTTGTTTTTGACTATACCCTGCTCCACAAATAAAAGCATTAAGCGTGAAATTTTCCCCAAATTTTAAAAACAACTGACCCAACAAAGTAAAAAGCGGTCTAAGTCTTACACACTCTGAAAAACAATGAAACACAGTTTCTCTTAGACTACAAAACACACACTGATCATTAACACTTGGATTAATCACAGAAATAAATGCATTAACCGCCACAGCCCCATGTAAAACTCTCCACTGCAAATCTCCACATTTCTTCATCAATGGTGGTTTGTAAAAAACTCTCCAAAATGGTTTAACTCCTTCACCCATCCCACACTTTTCCTTCCAAACTGTATTATCTTTCCCATTTAGGATAGCTCTATTAAACACTTTAACACAACATCGATATAACACTTTCCCCTTTACTTTATTCAAGTCCAAGTCCTGCAACTCATGAAGGTCTAGTAAGGGACCTGACATACCCTTCAAGTCTGGAGTAATCATGATTTTCGGAAAAGGATCTTTTGTGTCAGGAACCAGAACACCTCTCTCAAAATCCATCAGTAGTGTGATTTCTTCATCACTGAGTTTCTTTCTCCACAAATCTAGTATTGATCTCATACGACGAGTTGACTTAAGCCCCAGCAAAAGGGCTATTGCTGTAACATCAGTTAAATCAGGACCAGCCACCTCAACTACTTGCAGTAGCTTCACAGTTCTGGAGGCACACAACATATGAGAGAGACCAGGCACCTGGTTTGTTATATCTAGGCGGGACCCCTTAACAAGGGGCTCCTCCAGAAGCCAAAATAACGAGTCCGAAGTGTCCTTTCTCTTAAACATAAAAAGTCCCCATGTTTTAAAAAGTCCACAATAAAAAGAAGACAATCCATTCAGGTGCAGCTTCCTGTAATCCATAAAGAAGAGAGCAGTATCAAGTCCAAGTCCTTCCACCTTTTGCAGAATAACTCTAGTCAGGTTTCTCCACACCAGATCCGCAGGGCCCGTTAAGAATCTTTGAATGAACTGCAGACGAAATGTTGCCATTCTGCTTGGTAAATGCACCAAGCCTTGCCCGCCTTCCTCCTTCGGTAAAAACAATACACTTTGTGGAATCCAGTGTAGTCGATCCCAAAAGAAATCCACAAAAATTCTTTGTAATTGAGTTAATAATCCTATTGGTGGATCTGCACAAAACATTTTATGCCACAATACCGATGCAACTAAATTATTAACTATTAACACTCTTCCCCTAAAAGATAACTGTGAATGAATCCATTTCCATTTAGCCAGTCTACCAACTATTTTTCCTACAATTCCATCCCAGTTTTTTTGCTGAAAATTTGTGTCTCCAAGATAAATTCCCAAATATTTAAAACCTCCCTTTTTCCAAAGTATTTTATCTGGTAAAACCGGTAAACCCTGTTCCCACTTTCCTAGAGCCAATGCCTCAGTCTTTTCCCAGTTAACCTTAGCAGACGAGATAGTTCCAAAATCATTGATAATACCCTCCATATAGTTAATATCTCGCTGCCCATTAACCATAATTATAATATCATCAGCATAAGCTGATATTTGATGATGTATGTCACCATGATGTAAAAAAAACCCTACAATTTTTAGACCTTAATTTATTCAACAAAGGCTCAATAGCCAAGGAATATAACATTCCGGATAATGCACAGCCCTGCCTAATACCCCTAAAAACCTTAAAAGGGGCACTCAAACCACCATTGATTTTCAACACACTTTCAATATCCTGGTACAGAACTTTGATCATTTTGATAAAAATTCAATTCAAATCCAAAAGCCTCCAAAGTTTTCCAAAGATATCTGTGCTCGACTCTATCAAATGCCTTCTCTTGGTCAACAGCAACAAGACCCAAATCAACATTAAAACAGTCACAAACATTTAAAATGTCCCGTATAAGGCAAACATTGTCAAAAATAGATCTTCCAGGAATACAATAAGTCTGATCAATGTGAATAATCTGCCCCATCACCTCCTTCAACCTATTAGCCAAAGTCTTAGAGAATATTTTCAGGTCAGAGCATAACAAGCTCACTGGTCTCCAGTTCTTTATTTCTTGTAAGTTACCCTTCTTAGGTAACAAGGTAATCACTGCTCTTCTGCAGCTTAAAGGCAATAACCCCTCAGTAAGACTCTCATTGAGAACAGCCAGGAGGTCATTACCTAAAACTGCCCAAAACTCCCTGTAAAACTCAACAGGGAGTCCGTCCACACCAGGGGCTTTACCCCTCTCCATGTCTTGCACAGCAGTGAAAAGCTCCTTCCCACTTAGGGGCCTTTTTAGCTCCTCTTTAGAGCTCTCTGAAACACTGGACAGACCTTCATAAAAGTGAGCAGACAACTCATCATCCTCCACATACTCACTGCTGTACAGCCCAGCGTAGAACTGTACGGCCCTCCTCCTTATTTCAGAGGGTTCCGTTAATTCCCGTCCATCTTCAGAGTATAAGCAGTGAATATGACGACTCTGACCATTCTTTCTCTCAAGACTAAAAAAGAATTTAGAAGGGGCATCCATCTGTGAAATATTTAAAAATCGAGATCGGACCAATGCTCCTTGTGCTTTAATTCCTAGAAGATCTATAAGAATAGACTTTTTAGACTTAAGGGTCTCCAGATATCTTTGCTCTTTAGTAACATCAGCCAAATCCTGTAATTCAAGTATTTCAGTTTCTAACTTTTTCATAGATCGTGTTATGTCCCGGGTAACACTGAAAGTGTATTGTTGACAAAGCATCTTTATTTTAACCTTCCCAACATCCCACCACTGACGCAGGTTTTCAAAGTCCTGTTTTCTTAACTTAAAATTATCCCAAAAGAAGCAAAAAACATCTCTAAAATTCTTATCATTTAACAAAGATGTATTAAAATGCCAATAGGCACTTTTGGCCTTCACATTTGTTATAGAAAATTGACAAGCAACTAAACAGTGATCAGAAAAACCTACTGGAGAAATTTCACATTTTTTCACAATGTTAAAGTGGTGCTTATAACAATAAATCCTATCAATTCTGGCTAGAGAAATAACATTTTCTCTTGTATGCGCCCAAGTATACTGTTTGACATCATTGTTAAGCCCCCGCCATATATCACATAAATCATAAGTCTCAACCAGTTCACACATCGCACGAGCTGAAGCAGCATGAGGCTCTAGGTGGTTCCGATCTAATGCATAGTTTTCTGTACAATTGAAATCTCCACCAAGAAACAAATAATCATCAAAATTACAATTCTGCAAAATACCTTTGACATTGTTAAAAAAAATAACTCTTTCAGACCCACTATTAGGAGCATATAAGTTCAAAAAAACAAAATTAAATCTTTCAAACTTTGCTTTTAAAAGCATAAGTCTACCTGGTATTACCTGTATCAGCTCATAAGAAACAGGCAGAAAATGTTTTGCAAAAAGAACAGCCACACCCCCTCTGACTGAACTCATATGAGTAAAAACTACTTCCCCCTCCCATTCCTTTTTCCAGTCAATTTCATTGAAACTGTCGCTATGAGTTTCTTGAACAAACATAACATCTAAGCCTTTTTGTCTAATTAACTCAAAAAGTACTGCTCTTTTCTTAATGTCTCTTGAACCATTCAGGTTGAGGGTACCCAACTTTACCACACTCATTAAGAGATATAATACCAGAAAATAAAATATAAACAGTGTCTTAGAAAAAAAAGAAAAACTATGTCGTTTCAAAACCATCCTCAGTTTTTTGTTTTAGTTTCAGTTTTGAAACAAATTTCTTCAACCTGAACACCTCCTGAGCAGTGAAATGCTCCTCACTATCACCCCTCATCATCGTTGCAACTGAATCAATGAACATTTTACGATCAGGAAAAAAATCCTCAACCTGAACATTTTTCATATTCTTGGTTTTTTGTAAAAAAGATCTTATTTTTCCAAATGTGTAAACACCTTGATGATCTTGCCTATTCCTGCTAACAGCAGCTTCACCATCAGAATCCTCTTGTGTACTACACTCAGTATCATCACTTTTATTAACTGATTCTTCAGTCCCCTGGCAACTACTTTCTGGCTTTAGGCCTCTTCTTGGTCTCTTTCTTTTTGTAGAGGGGATTTTAAAAAGTGCTTCATCCCTCATCAACTCAGTATCTAAACTTTCTTCAGACACAATAGATTCTGCCACATCTTCATTTAAAAAACCTACACCTGTTACTCCATCACTGGCGTTTTCCCCAACAACCTCAACCTCAGCAACCTCAACACTCACATCATCTGTAAACATGCCTTCCCCAACAACAGCAGCACTAGTCCCAGCTTCAACAGTCTCTCCCAACTCTTCATTATTTACACTTTCAGCATCATTAACTTTCTCTGTACATGTACTTCTTACGTGGCCCTGTTTTCCACATCGAAAGCACTTCATTATATCAGAGGTAGCAAAAACCACATAGTCAAACCCATCGTTCCGAAATTTAAAAGTCATGTTTAAATCCTCCGCATCATTTTTCAAAACCATATAAACCTGCCGTCTAAAGCAAACAACATGCTTAAGAAGCGGTGACTTACATCCAAGCGGAATCTTTTTCATTTGGGATACTATTTTACCATGCCTAGAAAGCTCTGCTATCAAAAGCTCATCTTTAATGAACGGGGGAACATTGGACAGGATTACTTTTTTCGCTGGTTGAAGCAGCGGCATTACCGGAGTCAAGGTATCCTGTATGACAACACCACTCTGTACAATGCTATTTACTTTTTCAACAGAATCCAGGAAAACAACAACAGCACTGTTCATGCGGGAAGCCGATAATACACTGTCGAAACCGACAACTTGTCCAACAGCCAAAGCACACTGCTCCACCGAAACATTGGTCACAGGCGCGAGCTTGATACCGTGTCTACGCGACAACCGGTCCAAGCTCACCCGCTCGAGAGACGCCATTGCCACCCAGCAAACGCTGGATAGCAGCGATTCTCTTCCTACCCGAATAAAACTCTAACCTGTATTAAATATAAATATCTCCTTTTATGCAGAAACACTTTAAAAGTTAAGAGAAAGTAGGAAAACTCACACACTCCAGCAACACTCACACGCTCCTCACAGTCACGCCGCACATGCGCACGAGAGAGAGAGAGAGAAAGCGAGCGCGCGCTGTTCTCTTCTCAGTGTTCTGTGTGTGAGTGAACAGAGAGAGAGAGAGA
>JAUCMU010000151.1:4141385-4155603 GCA_032275025.1 Enteromius treurensis
GAGTCCAATCGAGGCGCGAGTTCTTTCATCAAACCTTCATTAACCGACAGCAGCTTTGCGTGGAAAGCGGAGCATATCAATCGCGCACAGAACACAAAACTGACGAGAGCGGCTCCGGCAGAAAACTGGCGGGATATAATGAAACTTTCAGATGGCACGCAGCTCATCACTATAAGTTACCCAAAACACAGATAAAAACACCTGGTAGAAGCGCGTTTGTGCAGCAGAGCGGCTCTCTTCAGCAGTGTATGATGAGTCCTGTTCCGTTCACACAGCACGTGTGCTCCGAGAACGCGGTTGTTAGTTCTGAACGTTTCCAGGTGAGTTCCGTTACAGAACGCCGTGTCACTCCCTGTATTAGGACTCAACAACTGTGTTCTGCTGCTGTGTGAATGCGGCCAATAAAATGAGATTTTATATGAGTAGGTAAAATACTGAAATAAATAAATAAATAAATAAAATGACCCTTTAAACCGTTTAACTGACTGTATTAATCGTTCAAAATTCAAATCGGTCAGTTAACGGTTAACCGGTTAAAATGAGCATCCCTAGTTAAGAGTCAATTTTCTTGTTCAAAGGGAGCAAAAACTTTTCCCTGCTGGAACTTTAAGACTGTGTTGGCTGAGAATGGCGTGTACTTCTGAGGCTCGGGCTGACAGGGAATGAACACTGCAACACAAACAGAACAAGACCTTCTGGGAAATCTAGAAATAGAAGCACGTCCCACCACCAGTGACAAATACGTGAGAGGAACGCCTGAGAAGTCTCAAAAAAGGACAATGAAGATAGGAAAATCTATGAAATCCACGTACAAGACGTCTTTGAGGTGACACAATGTGAAGCCTCTTTTCAGAGGTCCCAGTGAGGGATGAAGCTGTTGACTTGAGAAGAAGAGATATGAAGAGCTGCACTGGACCATCTCAAGTGGCACAATACTACAAGCAAAACAATAATGCAAACTCCCTCATGCGCGCTCCGACACATTCATTCTAACGCAGCCAGACACTCTCATACACAATTGCACAAAGGCACTCACATAACTGCTAACCTACAAGTTTTCATTCTTCCCCGCGTCTTTGCCTGCTGCCAATATAACCGTTCATTAACTCGCATTTCCAGAAAGCAATCACCCCTTCCTCCTTAACCTTTACACTTACAGTTTACCTATGTTTTCTTATGTCAGATATAAAACTGAATTGTTAACAGGCCAAATCATCCAGCCATCAAAGCTGCAGTAATGGCTCTCCCCCCACCATTATGCTGTCCATTAAGCTCCATCCCACAATAATACCCAAATATCCCTTCATTCAATTAACTCCCCATCTATATGATTAGCTTGGAACTTAACCCACAGTAAAGCTGCAGGCTCCATTTGTCTTTCATTGAGCCCTGCCTCTATTAGAGAAATACATTCAGACTCACATTCAGAAAGTATTCAGGCACGGAGAATGTTTCTATCCTCATGGATTTTTTTTCATTTTTGAACAATCACATGTATGTGGTGTGCATGCATGCTGTGAAGAGTGATCAAGCTTGTTGGAAATAGGTACACTACTTCACTCAAAAGCTTCATTGACATCCATTTGAAGGATAGACCTTCTCAGTGAGGTTGCTTTACCTAAGTTGGGCTGGTTGGGATTCCCAAAAAACAGCTACTAGCACGATAGAACCACATTATTTGCACTTTTTTTGATGGAATGGCGTATAAGGAAATGCCAATTCACAGAACAACTGCACAAATAGTATGTTTGTGTGAGTACTGGAGCTCAGAGGTGCCAAAAATAAGTGTGTGTGTGTACGCTGACAGTTCTTTAGCGAGATCCTCTGATCTTCAAAGAGTGACAGGTTTTGAGTTCAACAGGATGGAGGGGGGGTTTGAGTGCAGGTATCCGTGACAACCACCAATCAGAGGTCCCCTGTGGCCTCTCAGTGGGAATTAATTCCCAATGCAGAATCAGCTTAGAAGGTCACTGACGCATATTCATGACCTTCCTCTTGGTATACAAGTAAATGGCCCTCTTATCTCGGTTCCACAGACTAGGGAATAACTAGAACTCCAAGTAATTTCACAAAATAAAAGTCAACCACACGATCCGTTCCTACTGTTTATTATCCCAAAATCTGAAGGCTTTGCTGTGGATGGACAGATTCAATTTAAATGAGGAGTCTCATTTCAACACTTGTCTAACCTGCTTTAACAATGCTCCACTTAAACCGCTTGGAATTCACACTCATTCACTTACACACAATGGAACAAAAAGGAAAGGAAGCGGGTAAAATGTAGCACCGTTTTCATAAAAGCTGAATGAACGTCTACTCTGATTTCATTGGCTGTCTCAGAAACCTGCATGGGGAAAATGCTTTGCATTTAACAACTTCGGTAGCTATTAAACCTCTCCGCGTCTCTACCCCCCGCAGCAGTATCGATTCACTGCTTCCTGTTGTTCAGAACTCATTAAGAAAATAACAAAATGTTATTTAGAGCTCATTAACTCATGGTAATCACATATGGGACAAACAAACACATAGACAAGGATAAGCATGCTCTCAGCCAGGGATACTAATGGTTTGGACAGATTTAAACATACATACACTGGTCAGTGTGATGTGGTTAGTATCATAAAATAGAATCCAATTACATTCTGGTCTGACAACGCAAGAGCTTTTTCATTTTCCATATTCTCTTAACAAAGTTTTCAGGTTACATTCTCAACCAGTACCCATGGATTCTTTTTCTTCGTCTGCAGCACATGGAAATGGAAACGCTCTGGCCTGGAACTCAGGCATTTCATGAGAAGGGCAGAAATTGGGATGCACCGGAGCTACAAATCCATTAATCATCACACCTGTAGTGTCTTACCCATATGTAGGTCCCGAGACGGCCCATGGGAGAACTGATTGATACCTTGCACTTGTGGAAAATATTCACCAGCTATGGCAAATGTGATTCTGCACTCTTTTAAGGATGAATAACTGTTTAGCAAGAGACCGTAGAAAATAGAAAAAGCATCTCTGTATATTTCCAAAAAAAAAAAAAAAGCTAAACAGTATAGTGAGGATAATTGATGTATTTGCTAATGGACAGCAGGGGGCGCCTGACTTCCAGTGTCAGCCCCTAGAGCTACACTAATCTTGAACAAGAGATACAATTTTAAACAGTGTCTATTTTCAATTAAAAGAAAATCCCATGAATCCTGCCCTAACAAAACAATCCCCTCAAAAACTTAAGTGTTCAGATGCATCACTGTAACATTGAGATTTAATGGAATAAATGAAGGCGGGTCCCTCAAGGTGACTTTAGATCCAAGCGTCTCAACAATAAATTTAATCATTTTTTATGAACCATAACACACAAAATCAAAGGATCCCAGTGTTTGATTTGTGTTGTTGGCTTCAACACAACTCGCTGCAAAAAGAAAAAAAAAACCCGAAAGTCCCAAGAGTCCTTCCTTAGTGCCTTGAGATGACAGATTGAGTGTTAAAGGCATGAAGCTCCGGAGGCGTACGGGGGAAGTAGGGCATGGCAACTGCGAGGGTGTTTCATGCACGTCATCTCCTTCTGAAGGACTACGAGGTCTAGACCTGCACAGACTCTTCAATATGACATTTAGATCAAAACAGCACAATTTATCTAATTAAACTTAAACTTAAATCAGACTGGTCTTTCTAAAGGTTAAGGCCATGAAAAAACAAAAGAGAGCATGCATTCTTATCGCTGTCAGATTTTGATGATTTGGCAGGTTATGGGCACTCAGCAGAGCTGGAGATTGAGTTTTTCTCCCCGGTAGATATTCTATTTGCCTACATATGAACTAGCTTCCTGGTGCTGCTGCCAAGACGCTCGCTAAATAAACCAACTTGCCTTAAAAGGACTGAATTGGTGGAATGCTTCACTGAGCCGTGAGACTTCTTACCGAGAGTGTCTTTGAGGTTCTTCACTAGTGAGGTTTTCTTCAGACTGTTTTTGCGCTCGACATAATTAGAGGGAACGTAGCCGGTGCGGTTGGATGCGTTGCGGACTCTCCACCAGGTCTTGGAATCATCCAGCAACCACAGGCGCTCGTTCTTCCGGATGTCCAGTTCCTGGTCTTGCTGAGCTGTGTAGTCCCACTTGGCTATAACAATCACCTCCTCTGTCATCTTTCATCGAGTCCCACTGCCGAAAGAGAGGAAGAAAAGAAAATATTAAATATTACTGAAAATTTCAATCCTCCATTGAAAAACTGGCGAGCACCTAAATAGTTTAATAAACGACAAACTGACCAGCGATAACATTCATCAAGTGCTGAGGAAAGTGAAGATAGTAAGGATATTTTTTCTTAATAAAAGGTCTGGACCTTCTACTATATTAAGACATTAAGTCAAGCCTCTATGACAAACGCATGACTCAGACGAGAGACAGACGTGATTACATATGCTCTATTTAACACATCTTGATCGGCAGGTGAGCTCACACTCCCTCCACCCAGCCCATTTACCAGAGGGAGCAGGAGAATGTGACAGACTGGAGAAGTCGAGAAACAACAATCATGTTGGTGGATGCAGCAATATTTTATTCCAGAGCTTAAAGGTGATAGATGGTAAGTCACTCACATGCTCATTTCCCTGAAAAATGCAAACACTTGGCTCTGTAGTGCTACCAAAACATAGCTGTTTGTCTGAAGAGGTGAGTCCATTAATGTAACTCACTTCTTGAATGCATCATTGGTGAAATCACCTAGCTAGTTGGATTGGGCGATGTCGACCAATTTGGCATCGTACGGTGTCTAATGTGAAACATCGCGATCGCGAGCAGGTGAGAGAGGATTGGGCGCAGGAGTGCTCGTACACGAGTGCCTGACTTGTGCACGGATGACACATCAAGAGCGCGAGGGTTTGATATGAGCTCGCGGCCCCGTTTCTTCACATGTACATCTGTTTTCCTCTCGCGGAAATCATTAACCGCGCTCGCCAGCGTCAGAGGTGTGCTCGCTTATTAATGCCATAGATTTGCCGCCATAGATTAAGTGGGGTTTTCGCAAGCTGGCTGCTGCTGCTGCTGCTGCTGCTGCGGCGGGACGGAGTATCGGGATGTCGGCTCAGTATCGTGATGTCTATCGGTCAACGGCGATGGACGATGGCATCGTCTATCGACCCAACCCTACTAGTCACGACTGTTTCCTGAAATCAAAGTAACTTCATTTAAACCAAGTTCTCTTTCCAAATGTAACATTCAAGGTAAGATTGCATTCCAAATGATGCCATATACACTATGCATTACAGTATGTCAGATGGTTTTAAATCTGGTCCTCCAGGTTCAATCTCCTGCAGAGTTTAGATCGGCCGATCTGTAATGCGCGTTTTGTCATATATACTACACACTACCGTTGTTCACTTCAATGTGAAATCACGCACCTGATTGCATTTATCGCTGATTACAGGACCATGTTTACTGACAAAAGGACTCTAATCAAATACACTTGAAC
This sequence comes from Enteromius treurensis, assembly GCA_032275025.1. NCBI lineage: Eukaryota > Metazoa > Chordata > Actinopteri > Cypriniformes > Cyprinidae > Enteromius > Enteromius treurensis. The sequence continues at coordinate 4,146,851 of JAUCMU010000151.1, forward strand.
AAGCTACTCACATCTCAGGAATTACTGGAAAGTAAGGTGATTCTGAGCTAGATTCAGCTAGAGTTGAGAACCCCTGTTAGTATATAAACAGCATAATAAGGTAATTTTGTCACGCAATATCTGTTGCTTAGGATGATGTTTTATAATATTTAGATCTGTTTGAAAATTTGGCTCCCCTTGACTCATTTTGATTTGGTTTCAACAATTTAATATGTGCATAATATCTCATTATGATATTATATTGACCTAGATATCAGTCCTGACCATTAAAACTGATCTAAACATCCTCATTCCATTAAACAGTGAGACCAGATGCATACCAGAAATATAACTGACAGCAGCACTAACAAGCCTAAGAAACAAAGCAAACAGTGAATCTGAGGACTGAGTAGGAGAGTGTGAGCAATGAAAAGCAAGTGAGACAGAAAAGCATTTTTGCAATGGATAAGCCACTTAATCCATGCCATTGGTCTCATTAAATAAACAGCCAAACCTTCGGACGGAGCCATTAAAAATAACTGTCAAAGGCTGAGCAGAAGTTTCAAAATACATGGAACGCTCTTGTTCCTCGGAGCAAAATAACAGAAATGATAGTAGGCAATTGCTAAACCCATAAATGAGTAAGTAGGCGGGTTTATTGGCATGGCCGATTTTAAACGCCTAGCCTGAGACGTGAGAGCGAGCTGCTGAAGGATTAAATATGCACTGAATAGTAATGGACTGATTAAGTATTGATGGTGTTTCAGGCAAGCGCACTTAAAGCTCGGTGCTCCTGCAGAGAGAGGTTTTAGGCACGGCTACTAAGTCAAATGCACGGCCATTAGAAGAGAAGGGCAGATTCAGAGAGGGGGTATGCGCATGTGGGTGTGTATGCGCGAGCAACAGCTTTCATTTCACGCTTTGCCTACGTTGCACATGTGATGCAGATCCCATATGCATAGCTTTCTGGTTTCTGAATGCTGTGGCGTGTCTATTCTTTTCCAGTCCTTCTGTTTAAGTGTCTGTAGATATGACTCCATCACTCGGTTTAAAAGCGCAGTTGGAAGTACCGAATGAGATACGAGCGACAGAAACACCACATTTTGGAAAAATATCCCTTGATTTGCAAAAACGTTTAATGCTCGCTTGAGGTGTTTTTTTTGTCTTGCGTGAAAAAGGGTTAACGCGAATAATGGGAGATGCAAATGAATAAATTCCTCTGTGCATGGCAAAGAAGTCTATTTGCACCTCAGAGTGAAAAGACAAAGCTCAATAATTGGTCACTGCTTTCAGAGATGGATGCCTGCTGTTTGGGAAAACATTTGTGTAATTTAAGTCACAATTGAAGTCAAAATCAAAATGATTGGAACATTGCATATGCTGTGCAACAAGATCTCTGGTTAGTCGTCCCATCGCGCAAAATCACATGACTTTTGATGCGCATAGGGGGAATTTATTTGGGAGACGGTGGTTAAATTCTTAACTTTGGATGAAAACCTGGATAACGCTACACTTGGTACACTTTCAGGGTCTTAATGAAAGCGGTCTACCCTAGACCAGCCACTGATTGTCTGATGCATACTAGAGCCCGACCGATAAAGGATTTTGAAAGCCGATACCGATAAAAATATTTGTTGGTTTTAAAATCCGATATATCGGCCGATATTTTATTATTATTATTATTTAGTTTTTTCAGAAACACGCAACAAAACATTAACAGACTTCCATAACATTAGTTATTTGTAGTTATTTATGAGTTTTAACTAACATAACATGATAATGCATTTTAAAATGCATTTATTGTCACAACAGAACAGAGGAACATCAAAATATATTAAAGTTCTGATTAATAAAATGTATAAAAATACAAAGTTAAGATATGAAACGTAAAGTCCTTTGAACTAAATCACAAAAACAACAACAACAACCAAATCAAAGTTCCCTTTTTTTTTTAAAGACTTGGAAAGCTTCGTAAATATAACTTTGAATAGGACTGGAGACAAATTCTGTTAAGTTCTGATAAACAAAAAACAAAACAAAAACACAATAACAACAACAACAACCGAATCAAAGTTACCAGTAAGGGTGTTTACCGTCTGTTTTTATTTTATTTTTGAAATATTAGTGTATCGGCCATTATAAATGCTGATACCGATAATTTGGAAAATGCCTAATATCGGCCGATAAATCGGTCGGGTTATGATGCACACTGCACAATAAAACTGGCAAGCACTATTAAAACACATAAAAACATCTAAATAAGAACTTCTAGGCCAGAATGAGTTGCAGTGTGGACCAGACCTTATGTCTAAATCAAACGTCTGGCTACACAAGGCTAATCTGACCCGTGAATTATGGGCTCTTCATTCAAATGCAGATACACAAACCATAAATTGATCTACAGATGACAGAGGAGCTATATTTGAGCTTCTTTTTCCTGTTTTATGTCTTTAATGAGGCGACGATTTTAATATTAACATCCATCACACCGGAGCACACAACTCAAGAGATGCCTCCCCCACACAATTACACCACATAAAGGATTTCATTACCTCTGGCGAGATGAGTATCCACGCTGGGCTGCATTTCATAAATGCAAATATGGCAGCTCAAAGGCAGAGCTCGTTTTCTTTAAAAGCGGTCGTTAAATGACAGTTCAATTAGGAAAGAGGCTGGCCTAGACAGCGCAGCAGCTGGGTAGAAATGTCCCGGTGCTTTAAATCAGTCATTCCACTCTGCTGGCTGTGAGCTTCGGGTTCATTCATTACCTGAATCGCGTGACCCCACTCGCTGTGTTTCAGTACAGGGCGGGAAAGAGAGCCAAGGAGAACAAGAAACTGCTAAATGAGATTCTCTAAGAGAGAAAAAGGCCAAAGATTGAACACTTTGTCAAAGAATGCAGAAAGGTAAGAAAGGGACAGATGGATAGGGATGATCATCATTATTCAAATATGTTATCTGTTTTTTGGCATTGATGCTAAATCGACTCCACATGCTACAAATAAACAGTGTCAGTTATAGAAATATAAATTAAACTAAGCTTGTCAATGGATTCACTAATTAGCCATTAAAATTATTGACGATTATTGGTCAACTAATATTTTTTTTGATGGGAAACGGTGATATAATAAGAATGCAGTGAGGCCTACAATCGATTTAAAGCTGAAATGCTTTATATCATACCATTTAAATTAAAGATATGCAAGTAAATAATGCATGCATAACAATCCCTGCAATTATATGTATTTTTTGCATAATGTTTAATATAAATAAAAAATATAAGTAAATAAATAAAAAGAAACTTAATTCATTTGGGAACAATTAAACAACTTAAAACATTTAAAAGTTATTAAAAAAAAAAATAATACAATAGATACATGAAAATAAAACATTTTTTGCCTCAGCAAACATGCAAAAACTCTCAAAAACAATTTTTCTTGAAAAACATGCAGAATCTTAAATCCAACCTAATCTCGCGTTCATAATCAAATGCGATTCATCTGTGATTATGACCGCTTGTCAGTGAACTACAGCTCTGTGTAGTAAATGCGAATGATAAAAATGCATGATAATTGAATTTTGATTATTTGTGCAGCCCTATTTCCATTTTTTTTTCATAAAACAAGCATAAATGGAGCATGAATACCAAAATAATTGTCTTGGATAATGTATGCCTTTGAGCAAAAATGCTGACAATTACTAATTAAGGGAAGACGCATAAGGGAAATTATTAAGAAATGAAACTTCTTATAGTGTGTGCTGTTATTGCCCAGTCTTATGACATAATCTCATTTAATTTTCAGTCATAAATACACTTTCTGTGTATAAATTCAGACCCTAAAGAAACTTCTAGTGAGCAGCCTACTTGCACAGGTCTCTCTTTAGACTGACTAGACCTTGATTTGATAAACAGATCAATAATAACAAATATATTTATAGACAGAGTTAACTACTAAATTATTCCACATACATAATGGCTGTCAAACCATTTAAGACTGTATGCCTGAAAAACTAACAGATATCTAAGAACAGATATCAGAACAACGGTCACATTCATCTTCAAAGCGGCACTGAAATGGAAAAATTAAGCACAGTGAATGATAACACGAGCAGCCCCATCTGCTGAGATAACAAGATCAACAACTTTAAAAGAAGCATGTTTGTGGAAAAACAAAATGCTTGATCGATTTATGGATATCAGCTTCTGATATAATCGCACGGCTATTAATTAAGCCCTACATTGGTCTCATCACTCATTGGTTCAGTGGATCAGGACAGAATCGTGGTCAGAGGACGCTGTTAAAGGTCGCCGTCCATCTCCTTCCTCTCAGTCCTCTTCAGAGAAGCGAGGAGGTCTCCGTCCCGGCAGCGCGGTGATAGATGACACTCGTTTTGCTAATCGGAGCCCCGCCCCCTGTAATATCCACACAGCTTAGCCCACCTCCTTAATAATCAAGGCTGTTAAGAAGACCGATGGCTCTGCCGCAGGAAAGCAGATCAATCCTCAAGGCTCAGCGTTCGCTCAGACGCCGGAAAGCTGCTTGGTAATGATCAATCTTACCCGGCTCACTGTCAGCTTACGCTCACTTACACGTGCGCCGGGAGAAGCCTTTTAACCGAGAAGAGACAATTAGCCAGGTTATAAACATTTCTCACCACGAGGCAGAAGGGCTGTCGTACTCCACTTCATATAAATGCTTCAGACTTGCAAAAAGAATCTGTGTTGCATCCGGCTTGCATCCATGATGTGGTAATGTTTGTGAAGACAAAAACAGAAGGAAGCCACTCTCTGACCTTGAATTGATCTATCCTCGGCCAAGACGTCTTCCCATAGTCCAGATGCACTTAGCACTCTGAGCCCTGCTCTCGAGGGACTAAAAGCATTTAATACAACTAATACATCCGCTAGGCAAATGTCCAGCTCACATTCGCTTAACCCGACCAAACATGTCTCGCACGCAAAGCGGTTGCCAAATATCTGCTCAAATGTGCAGATTACATAACAATTCATGGGTTAGTTCTATGTAACTCCATTCAAATCAATTCGCAAAGGGTTTCCAAATTAAAAATAATTAATCCAAGATTTACATTCATTCTTTCGCATTAAATTATAGATTAACATTTATAATGTTATACAAAATATTTCCTTTTCATTATAACATTTTATAATTAAAATTCTAATGAAAAATTAAGCAGTTTTTGAACACTGATAATATTAAAAAACATGAATAACTGAGCACCCGATCAGTATATAAGATTTTTGCAGGATTGAGTGATTCTCTTTAATGTTTTACTTGTTTGTATTAGAAATTATTGATATGACATTAGTTTTCTGAGAAGCAAATAAGGAAAGAACAAGAGCTAAGAAAAAGCAGCAAGCACAAAATGAATCAAGGAAGAGTTAAAGGGTTAAAGATGTACTCTTGCTTTCCCAGAATGCATCTGGCCTGGCCTTCCCCCTCAAGTGGGACTTTAAGAAAGGCTTCAGTCAGGCTGCATCAGCACTCTATAGAGCCTCTCTGGAGCTCTTTACCCAGCACAAAAACACCGGGACGAGGGGAAAAGAGAAAGCACAAAGAAAGAGAGAGAAGAATACAGAGGTCCCACCAGATTCTTCAGTACAGAGGTTAAGAACGAATCTACCACTCATCTCTTACGCTTTCCTGGCCTCTTTTGGAGTTCTGTCATGTCTAGCAACAGTGGACTGCCATTTATTCATCTCCATTCAGCAAACACCTCCTGGCACTAATACAGACGCATTCAAACGGGCTAGAGAATTAAGCTAATGTGGTGGAGCAGGGGTACGGAATAAATCTGGCCCAATGTGAAAGTGGTAGAGAAACCAGGTCAGGACCTGTAATAGGCAGGAACATGTGCTTTCCCATTGCTGGTGTTAATGATTAGTCTGAACCAGCAGTCCACCCATCTCACGCCTCCTCTGTGCTTCTCTCCCGCGAATGAACTCACACACACGCCGACCAGACCGCTCTGATCTCAGAAACACAAGACATTACATCATACAACACTGAGAAATGCACAAGCAGCTTAAAATAGACAGTGGCGAGAAGGAATCAAGTTGGACAGTGACATGGAGAGACCGGTTTTAAACCGGTTATTTGTGAAAATGAAAGACTAGGATGATGATGAAATGCCGGTGGACTGTCAACACCAACGCGCTAAAGGAAGACTACTCTATTTATGTATGGATAAAGCAACTACATGAGTCTGTATTCAAATGATCTCAAATTCATAATATTTACGGTAAATACCACTAAGAACACATCCACACGGTATAGTATAGAAAATGTACTTTTCATAAATAGTATATGATAAATATACAGATAAATTCATGGATGCTGACTGATCGATGAAGACCTGTTAAAAATTAACCTTTACTAAAAAATATCACCTTTACTTTATTTAGTGTTAACTATATAAATCTAAAAACACATGTCAATTACTTGAACTATAATAAAATTTGAATAGAAAAAATTATCTATCTATCTATATATATATATATATATATAGAGAGAGAGAGAGATAGAGAGAGAGAGAGAGAGAGGTATGAATAAATGCTAAAATGCTTAAATTATATAGACATTTAAATAATAATAATAAATATAGCTGAAAGCAATTACCGGGGGTTCGAACATTTTAAGGCCTTTTTGGGATTAAATAGGGACACCAGGGTGTATGACGGACACGTCTAAGTGTCAAGTGCTTGTATTGCGCGCAGATGACATGCCACACGCGAGCGAGTGCTTGTATTGCGTGCAGATTACTTTTTATGCGCTCGCGCGTGTGCTTGTATGGCGCGCAGATGACATGCCACGAGCGTGCGGAAGTTAAAATGAGCTTGCGGCTCAAAATATATATAAATAAATATAAATACAAATATATACATCTTTTAAAATAAAGTGAGCCTGAAGGTCTAGCTCGAACCCTAACTCTCAGTGGGGTGTAAGCAGACTGCACAAAAAAATTTATGTATTCACATGATCCAGTTTTTAAACAAATAGTTACAAACTTCCATGTTGATGTGATCAGTATAAGGTCTCAAATGTCTTGGTGCCACACTAATATCTATGACTCACCAGATCTGCTACCAAATGGGTCACATTCATTGTATCAACTGATAACCAAAGGAAACAACAGCGTCCTAAAGTCCGAACTGCAGTACAGTAGGCTGGGCTTGCGGTGACACATCCTGTAATGTCTCTGATGAGGCTAGCGGTTGCTCCTCTTCAGTAAGCAATAAAAGAAAAAGAAAAAAAAGACTGTTTGACTGCTTAGTGAAACTATCCAAGAAGCCTTCACGCAACTAACATTAAAGCATATGGCTAATGGTGAACAGATTTCTGTTGAGGACCTGCTTTCCTTATAAACATGTAATCACAATGGAAAGAAAATTTTTTTAAAAATCTAGAGACTGACTGAACCAGATTAAATAAGCAAACCTTTAAAAATCTACAGCGCATGACTTTCAGCAAACCCCGAGGTGATGTGATTGCATGCAACATTTTTCTTACAAACAACAACTTTGTTTGTGTCGCAACCAAATCAAGACTGTTTCTGTCATCGCTTTGCATAATGAGAATGATCTGAATTAAGACTTTGAGTGCAGTGGGGAAAAAAAAAAAAAGTTTGTCTTTGATGTCAGTCCTCAACGTTGCTCCAGCGGTGCCTTTCCACAAATCAATTCAGCATTGTTCAGCAAACAATATTTCCATTGTTTGGCATGCATCTCAGACCTCTGAGTAATAATCTAAAGAACCCCCTGATCCTGAAACGACCCCTGAACCCTGACATATAAAGAAAAGTCCCACACAAATATGCAGAAAATCTTCATTTTCATTTGAATGACAAAAAAAAAAAAACATTTACTCAACCTGCATGAATTACATTTTCAATACCTACCAGCTGGTGGGTTGCCCAAATGACCACTTGACTAATACGTCCAAAAGAAACCAAAAAAATTAGGCTGGTTAGGGGTTCCCCTGACCCAGATGAGAAGACGACCCAGACGTTTCCAAGGGTCTATGTATGCATAAAAAAATTATTTTTTAAAAATCAAACTACTTTAACCTGACATTTAATATAAGATGCTTAAATAATTGAATAATTAAACAAATTAATTGCTAATAATGGCTTTATCTCAAAAACCTTTTTTAGCAAATAGCTAGAATGGTATGACCGAGTGGCAAATGTAAGGTTATGATACAAAAGCTGTCACTGGGGCAGTACCCAGTAGAAAATGCAAATTTGTACCTAAAAAGTACATACTGGTACATTCAAAGGTACATACTGGTACTTAAAATGTGTATATATTAATATCTGAAAGGTACAAAATTTCACTTTTTGAAAAGGTACTGCCACAGGTACAGTATTTGTACCCTTTTTCTGAGATATAATGTCTTAAAACTGCACAATGGTTTCACTGGTGAAATTTCACAAGCAAAAAAGGTCTATTGATCACTGTTAATAAACAATACGCTTGAACAACTGCGTCAGGTGCTTTCAAACCAAGCAGTTTTCTGTTCAGCGTTGTGAACTCGAAACCCTCTCACAAAATTACAAGCTGCAGGAATTCCTATTAAAATGACTAGATTTGCCCACAAAAACATGCTGCATAACACTAAATGATGGTGGCTGCTAGTGCTGCACGATTAATCATATCGCAATCGCGAAGTCAGCCTGTGCGATTACATTACAGCAAATGTTGCGATTATATTAAATAAACAAATGCATTCGTGGACGTAACAAGACATTCATTC
>JAUCMU010000151.1:4187926-4201968 GCA_032275025.1 Enteromius treurensis
TAAGATACATACCTTCTATGTACATATCAGAGAACAATTTAAAATACTCTCTCAATGCATTCTATGGCACCTTTAAATTCTGTCAGCATTTTTCACGATTTTGGAATAAATTACTATTATTATAAACTGTTCAGTTCAAAACACTCTTCAAAATATCTTATTTTGTGTCCAGCAGAAGAAAGAAACTCATACTAGTTAAATTGCAATGTTGGGTAAACTATCACTTAAATGATCATTTTATGAAATTTGCACGGGGAAAAAAAAAAAGCTTTTTCCTGTTTTTAGAAAAATCTAGAAAATCTCCATAACATCTGCATTCGGGAAAATCACACTCTTTCACACGTTTCCTAAGGTTTCCAGATTTTCCTTGCCGTTTGGATCTGGTTTATTGGAGAATGTGTCTGGTGCATTACGTAAGCTCAATTAGGTCGTCTTTTTGTTGAGCAATGACAGACACTACATGACATAACAGAAAGCGCAAGTAAGTTCAGTTCATGCCTAAGATTCCACATACCTGTTAAAGCAAGGTCAGAAACGCTACAGATCATGACTCGTGAAAGAACCGCCAGTAATGGGTGTGATCAGAGTGAAACTTTATATCAGTCGAAACTGAAACTCAACGTATCATGCATTCTAATCGATACATAACTCAAACACGAAAGCCAAAATATATTGAAACAAATGTGACGGGGAATACAATACAAGTGCCAGGGAGGGTTGTGTAGTAAGTATAAGCAGGTTAGCTTTTTCAATCCTCTGAGGATGTTTCATGAGAAACTATAAAAATAGGATTATTGTCTTCAAAGTAGCCAAGTATTTGAGCCACTTACAGCACGTAAGCCGAGCAGGCGAAATCCTGACTGGTGTAAAATTCAATTATCATAATACTGGGAAGTATGCAAGAACCAAGAGTCTGTGAAAGAGAGACGGAAAAGGAAGAGTATCAAGAACCTGACCACGAATGCAGACAAAAACATGAATTGAAAAGAAACGTTTTAACATAAAAGCAGCCATCAGTGTATTAAATGCAATAAATCTTTCTCTGGTAAGTAATGTGTGCACGTTCTGATGAGAGCTTCCTCAGAGATAGCATTAAGTTACACATTAACCACATTCTACAAAGATTGTATACCAATTCACCAGAACAGGGGATTTCTGGGACCCAAAACAGAAAAAATGTAAATTTATTTTTCCATTGAGGATGTGCCATTCAGTTTTAACTAAGTAAACAGCAAGTTTGAGCATATAAAATAAAACAAGGGTTTAATACCATTTAAGCCAATTTCACCTTACATCCAAATTTAAGTTTCATTCACTTCCAGTGAAGAAGTGTTCACTTCTCGCCATGCTAACTCACTCATAACACTCTCACCTCAATTAATAACATTTTATATAATCAGTAAGCTACGGTACATATATTTATTCCTGCACTGGATAGATTTCAGGGGAAAAGCGGTTGTTGTATGTGAATGACTCCATGGCGCGGAATGACAATGGACATTCAGCAGCCATCATTTCATTCTTTCTCTAATAGGATGCATTTAAAAACAAAAGACAAACCAAAAGCGGAATTTAAACTACATCGATCAACAGATGATCCTCGCTGTTATACGAATATGTGTCAAATCCAGCAACTTAAGCAGGCGGTTGTGATCTCTATTGTGGCAACAGAGCTGTTAAAGACAAAAGACGAACGCGAGAGAGAGAGACAATCACTCAAAGTGCTCCTGTTTCTTTCTCATTCTGAATTGCACCATGCACACGGATCCTCTCGATATAGAAGCTAAATGAATTCAGGCGCTATAGTGATCCCAGTTTTTGCTCGGAAAGCTCACCGAGGCAACTTTAAACAAGCCTTTATTACTCTATTTTAGTGTGGTGCTCTTCTTACCTTGCAGTGACTCCTGACAGATCGGGCTTTAGGGAAGCAGGAAAACACACTCTCTTTGCAGACTTGAATTGGTGGGACGATACGTAGCGAATGTAAATCCTTTTCGGCGAGTTTTTGTCCGTGGGCCCAGGCTGCTGCTGCTGCCGCTGCTCTATCTCTCTAACCCTCGGTCTGTTCAAGCTCTCGCTCTCAGCCAGCGCGAGTCAAGGCACGGAGTGACGTCACCGCTGCCATGGCACGGCGCGAGCGAGCGAGTGAGAGAGGAGGGAGGCGCGCGAGAGAGCTCTGATGATGATGATGATGGTGATGAAGGGTCTTCTCAGATATTAATTAAAACACTTTATACTTTGTGTAGTGTATAATATACTAACGAAGTATGGTAAAGTTTAGAAACGTGTGGGCAGCATGCGTACATGGACGTCTCGAGATCAAATCCAACTCCAGGACATCACAAAACCATAAAAGTCACGGCGGTCAATTTCTACAATTTTATAAATATATTTTACATTTATTTATCTGTTAAATATACTTAGATTTATCACCTAAAAGCCTAATAAGCTTTACTGATTTATGGTTTGTTATGATTGGACAATATTTGGCTGAGATACAATTATTTAAAAATCTGGGATCTGTAGGTGCAAAAAAAGAAATCTAAATAGATTTTCCAAATGAAATTCTTTGCAATGCACATGTTTTGCTGTATATATATTTATGGTAGGAAATTTACCAGATATCTTCATGGAACATGATCTTTTTTTAGTATCCTAATGATCATTTCATCATTCATTTTTACCCATATAATATATTGTTGGCTATATTGCACTGAAAAAAAAACAACCTATAGAATATACTCAATAAAATTGAGGTAGCAGTTTGCTCTCTGTTTGTGTGAGTAGACTTTTCTATATATTAGGGTAAAGAATACCTGAGATAAAACAAATAGGTAAAGTATCCAATATTTTTCAAAACACTGCACAACCAATTACCTATAAAAATGGAATAATATTAACTCTATTTTTAGCAGGTAATAGTTCATCAACTAAATCATTATGCATAATAATTAGCCAATAGGAAAATGTTGAAATTTCAACAAACCACCATTATCATGATCATTGTTTGCTTTAGGTGGGCTCTTGTTTCTTGCGTTTCTTCTTTCAGTTGTCTTTCAGTGCTTAGTGTTTCAGTATGAACGCTTATGCATTAACAAACATTAAAGTATAAAGAGTTAAACTAAAGCAAATTGTTGAAATTGCAACATTATTTCAATTAACTTCAAATGTAAAAGTGATGTTGATTCAATGCAATTAACATTGAGAAATCAACACTTTTTAACCCTGATTCAACGTTTGCTTGCTAACCAGATGGGTCCTCCTCGCCATGCGATCATGCATGTGCACTTTTGAGGTGCCAAAGCTAGTATTTTTGGGTAAATATAAAAAATGTATCTTGCACTTTAAAAATATGTACTGTAGAATTTACCAAATATTATGTATTTTGCTTGCTAACAAATAAACCTAAATAAATCTAACAGATTTTTATGGGTTGTGTTTAACACCCCCAAGAGTAATTTTTTTTTATGGAGTGCTACAAATATTCCCATGCTGACTGGTTTTGTGGTCCAGGGTCACATATTATAACAATTTGTACCATGATATAACTTTTGCAGCTTGCTCTAGCGAGTAAAGGATAGTACACAGATGTTTTATAAAATCCTTCACGACACAAAAAAGGGTCGTGTGGTGATGCTGACAGACCATATCCTTCTTCTGTTTTCCTTCAAGCTTTTAGTGAGAGCTGTAAATGTTTTCAGCACTGAACATTTTTATCCACTGGAACGATCGTGTCTGCTGCCAAAACCTGACTGGAACTGCAGACTACACTGTAGTAGAATGTCATCCCGTCGTTGTCACATGAACGAATGAGTAAGTCTGATTCACCGCTGAGAATTTTTATAGTTTCAGGAGATGGAGGGGAAAAAACTCATATTTATTGGATTTTAATGAAGGTTTCTTTCAGGCTGAAGAATGAGGTTTTATTGGCTCAGTAAGTGCCTGCAATGCAATGACCAAGAGCGCTTTCATCTGTATAGCTATCTACAGAGTACTGCAGCAATTTAATTCTTCCCTTTAGTGGGATTTAATCATGTATTAAACAAGTGATTGCTGTGAAAATAGACTAAGAAGGCAAAGTTCATCGCAATTTAACCTGCACTCTTAAAATAAACATTTCAAAGCAATGAAAGAATGCCCCCTGCCAAAAAAACAACCCAATTTGTTTAGACACATTTAGAGAACTGACTAAAACGATAGCAATATCCAACTTATATTACACAGCGTCACCCGTTAGGTGGTTCTGGTGGACTGTGACATAAAAATGAGTCAAAATTGTATGCAACATTATCTGCTGCTTGGCAGAATCAAATTAGACAGATGCCAATATGGACTATGCAACACAATATGGACTATCTAAACCAGTGTATTTACATACAGTATATCCGCGTCTCAGTATCCCCATGAACTGAGCCAGTCGGGCATCAAGCCTAATCCTGTGTTTGAGGAACAGCATTGTGATCCTCTGTGTGTTACGGACTGAAAACATGGATAACGGGCCGTTCCAAACATGGATTTGTGCCTGGTACATTATAATATCACACGGTAAAGCTAAACACAGTGAATCACACTATTTCAGATTATCGATTTAGACTTATTGTTTTTAATCTGATCATTATAAATGACAGAAATGATTACAAATCATTTGAGGCCATGTGACAAAGCTGGTCTGAAACAAATGTTGTTTTATAATACCTACTCTTTCACTTAGTATTTAAAAAAATACAGAAAGAAGAAGCAGTATACAGTACATAGTGTGCGGTATTCAGTAAGCATAAGCTAATATTCCTTTCTCGATGCATATCACCCTGCTTCATCAGCAGGGCACAGCTGCATCACAGCTGAGCTACGGTACAACAGCCTTGGCTTGCACGTCATATTTATTAAACTACCCTGCATAAACAGGTTACTAAATATGCTGTTTCAGCAAATATGGGTGTGTCTAAGAAATCTGATGGCAAGATGAATATAATAACTCCTCAACACTTTCAGAGAATCCACTAAGAAAGAAGAAAAGGAAGCCTGTCATACCACACAGCCATGGCTTGCATGATTAATTCTGCCTGCGTGACCTCAGATCTAAATACAGTAACAATTACCGCCATGAAATATTCTATTTTCTTGTACACGTGTGATAGGGACCTGAGCGGTCTCATTGTGATGTAAACACAAGAGCAATGTTGGCAGCCAAAAAGATGTGCAAAAAATATAACGAAAACTGGAACTCCAGGGTACTAAGAATAGTACTAAAACAACAAGGCTGGCGTTTACCGCACTTAAGCAGTATTACAGTAACTTGCTACTATTATAAACATGACACTGTAAGTGGAATATAAATTTTTTTTTGTAATATAAAACCTCTTGCCTCCTTGATTTAGTACATAAGAATAAAAAACGAGTTAGAGTTGTAAATACAATATAAAACAATAAATCAATAGATAAAACCAATGCACAAACCTTTCCTTAAACAGCTAAAACGAGCACATTGTATATTTATCTATCTGATGCCTATTTAAAAAATACTGTGACAATTCCACCGCAGTTCACCAACGAAGACGGACAAAGACTCGACCTCAAACTGAAAATCTATTTCAATAATAGAAGTGGTTTGGATGTTGTCGTTCCTCTAATGGGAAGACAACAAAGTAATTGAGGTCAATTATCCAGTGTTTTCTCTGTGTGATGAATTATTGGGCTGTGCACAGAAGCAAAGTAAATCAAGTGACAAAGTTTACTGATTAATGGGATCGTTTGAGGATTTGGAAGGAGAGCATTTCTCACAATTAAGACCCATTAAACGCAGTCAGTCATGGTTAATAGTCTCAAATGAACATTTGGGCCTGTGGTTATCTTGTTTGTTAACATATCTACAGGTGGTATAATGACTGCTTAAGCATATGCTGAGGTGGAGGTCTTTTACGAAACGCACAACGTCCCTATTCATGAAAAGGAAAGGTGATGCCATTAGCCACACTTGCTCTGCAACCACACACACACACACACACACACACACACACAGAGACATATTTTCACAATGTTCATAACGAGTGTTCCCATTAGTCACGGACTCGGAGTGCATTGATAATAGCTGCTCTCCGGCAGCAGCGGATTATGGAAACTGAGAATAATATTAAGGCAGATAGGAGCACAGTCAACATTAACGAGGAAAAGTCAATAAGACAAACCCAGACTAAAGATATGCTTTTGTCGTTGATAGCTATATATTTCATTTACCTATTTGAGCAAGGAAATTAATAAGATACGAAATTAATAAGATCTAAACTCGCTGAAAGAGTCTCGGTGTAATTAAAATCAATATTTCGTTTGAACAAGCACGAGCAATGTTTTATGATGCTTTAGCGCCTCCAAGTGATTGATGGTGACGTTACAGTGCAATTGCACCAATAGGGGGCGCATTTAGTTCTGATCACAAAGTCTGATTTGATTTGCTTTGCATAACCGATAGAGACTTTATCCTACTACTGTTTTGTTGTGGGATTTGGATAAGCCGTTCTCTAGTCTAATAAAAAGACTGGACTGACTGAAACAAACCTCCATGGACCTCATCTAGTTTTGACAAAGCCATTTGATCAAATGATGTATTTTAGAACATAATGGGGAGGAATTAAAGATCAGAATTAAATTCCAAATTGGTAATGCTTTGGTAATTCATAAACTCATATGGTTCTTGTTATCCCGGAATAAAAGCACAGTTTAAGAAATGATGGATAAGAAACCTTTAGGTACTTTCCTTGTCCAGCCCTTCGACTCTTAAAAAAATAAAGAAGCACTTGAACAGGGATACCATTGATGCCTTTGTGTCTGGTATTCTGGTCTTCTAAATGCCACAACAATATTCGTTATACTGTCCAAAACCTGTTGAGTTGACTGTCTGGCCAATGTTTTGTCCACAAATTTGATTCATCCCAAAGTTTGTTCCTTATGGACCTGAGCCTACTCTTGTGAACCATAATCTAATTTCAAAATAAGCTACTAAATAAATATACTTCCTTAATTACCCTAATTATATACTTTATAAGCCTAAAAGAGAATCACAAGGCTTCATAAAGAGCAGCATATTGTTATCGTTTAATCACCAGCACAACATTCATGATTCATACACCTGACTTTCCTCCACATTGCCTGTAAGGACTGGCAGGATGGGGTTGCATATTTCTTAAGAAGCCACCTGCATATCCTACCAGTCAAGCAGCTGCTTTTCTCTCCTACCTGGGTCCAAATGTTTCTTTTTCTTTTGATGGTGGAATGGATGTGTGTTTCATTTATGGGGGATGGGGGTTTAGAAAAGGAGGTGGACTCTTTGCTCCTTGGGAGACAATGAATGGGGTTGTTCAACAAAGCCCAGGCACAGAGAAGTAAAATGAATGTCTGTCTCCATGACAGTCGCTTTGTGAAGACTGTACATAAAATCAAGAGTGAGCTCTTGTTTTATAGTACCTGAAAAAAATCTATGTGAATAAAAAAAAAAAAAAAAAAAAAAAAAAATATATATATATATATATATTTTTTTTTTTTTTTTTTTTTTTTTTTAATCAGTTATTCATGAGAAATTTCTTATCTTTATTAAGTAAAAATGATTTGAATGTAATCAGTAATCATCTGCACTGGAAAAATGCTTTTCTAGCCAAGATTATTTGTCTTGTTTCCAGCCAAAATATCTAGAAATTCTTAAATCAAGAAGGACTTGTGCGACAGCAAAAAAAAAAACAAAGTCTTATTCTGAGAAAAAACAAGTCAAAATTAAAATAAGCAAAGATTTTCTGTTTCTGTTTTCTGTTTGAAATAAGGTTATTTTGCGTATCTAATGCTGATTAGAAATGCCACTTAACTTTGACTGATTTTCTAAAAATAAGACATTATTTTTTACTTATCTAGAAAATTGTTCTTGATTCAAGAAATGTTATAGAAACGAGACTAGAATAGCATTTTTTTCCCTTTTTTGCAGTGTGCACTGTAAAAATGATTTGTCAAAGTTGTAAAATAAAAAAGACGATCCGTGCATGCATTAGCCTACAAAAAAAAATGATGTAAAAATGTCATGCTTAAATGTTTTAGTTTTTTTTTGTCAAATTTACTAGAAATTAATTAGTAAAAATGGTTTCTTCACTTTTGTGTGTGTGCCCTAGCTCTTTAACACTGAAAAGGTGTTTATATTCGGTATCCATTGAATAAAAAAAAAAAAAATGTAAATAGTGAGAGCAGATGTTGAAATATGGTAATCCCCATCTGTAATCATCCGACTTCTGTGAGACTGAAATATGAGATCAGTTACTCAGTCACGACTCACGACTCAATCTATACATTAATGCACAAAGATGTAAGGTTCCAGACATGCACATTTACTGTGAAGTCTTCTATTTAAATGAGCACATCTAATACATTATTTGTATATCTGTTATTGTAGAAAGTCATTTGTCATACAATTAATAATGAAAATAAACAAATACCATTATTCCTTTGAGGTTTGTTTAAGTATGCATGGACTCTGCAGTTAGATACTCCCTCAGGGTTGTGTGTAAAGGCAGTGGTTTCATATTGTGTAACAGTAATTATGATGATGACATTTGTGCTGCTGCTGATGATATGATGGATGATGCATTTCCAAAACCTACAAGTCGAGATGATTGCAAAAGGTAATTATGTCTGTGAAAATACATCTCCAGAATTACAGCTTATTCCAAAGTCATTCCAAAGATGTAAATCCGGTATGTTGAGTCTCTAATGGAGATTTAAATAAATAAATAAGTGTCAATACTAAAATCAATGTTTTATCAGCATGATAAACAAAAATTTATTTTTCAGGCATCTCTGAATATTTGTAATGAATTAAATCAATAAATAATTATAAAAACTATTTAAAAATAGTAAAATTATGAAATTATTATTATTCAATTAAAAACTTTTAGAGGTAACTGTGAAAATAAATGTTAAGAAACTGCCTATCACAGAATACTTTGTATACAATCCTGATAAAAACAAATAATTAATAATTAATAATACTTAAAATATTTGTACTTTGTACATTTTAATATTTATATTTAGTCGTCTCTGTACCAGTTTTTAAAACAGATTTGATGAATTAATTTTTATAGCAATGATAATAATCGGTATTATAAGCTAAATATTTTGCAAAAGACAGCTTTTTAAAATTAATATTCACGGTCGAGTAAATCATTTGAAAATCATTGCATCAGCAAACACTAAGAGCAATTATATACATCCTTGTTCTACAAAGTCAGCATATCTGAATGCCGTCTAAGCAGCCGTTGGTTTTAATGACAGAGCTAGTGGCTGAGTTTGACAGGAACGGCAGAGCAATGAATGCATTTGATATCTATGACAGTTGGTTCTTCCTCCTGCCATTCTCAGTAACTAATCATAGCGCAGGATTTTAAGGGGATCTGTGTCCATGGTCTGAACGGCTTTGTGTTTAAATGCTCAGTCCCAGCTGTCTCCACCTCAGCAGTGCTAGATTTGCTAGATAAACACTAGAGAGACAGACTAACCCCCTGCACTATTAATAAAGAAGATCAAATCACTCCGGTGAGACATGGTGGAAAGAAGACAGCTTAGTTCCAAAGTTGCTTTCTACTGCATGAAGATGGGGTCTTCTAAGACAGCATCATAACTGACCATTCATTGCTAGTTTATGTCTTACATTTATGTCTTAATCTGGCAAAATCTTATAAATAACCTCAGAGTCATTGGTCACTTGACACACACACACACTCACACACACACACACAAAAAAAAAACATCCTGAATGTTTCCATGGGTGATGTGAACAACGGAGAGCCTGGAGTGAAAATTTTCTCCTGCAGCCCACTCTCTAAAATAACCACGTCTGCTAGGATACCAGTCAGCACAACCACGCAACAAAAATCCACAGGGCTTCAGAGGCCTAGGCACAATGCATGGCCAAAAGACTCAACAACTCCAACAGAAGAAACATGAGCTTCTGTACGGTCAAGCAAAGTGAACTGCATTTCACTAACTTGGGAATCAAGCGCACTTTTAAAACCAAAGATCAGAGCTATATTGTCTGCAGCATTATTACATAAATTTCAACTTCCATACAAAAAAAATTATATTAAATATGGCTCATATTTAGATATAAACGATTTTATAACGTTAGGCTAATAAAGGCCAGGACATCTGTAGAAAACATCCCTACCAAATTTAATTACGAAGATTGGCTAAATCATGAATTGGTCAGCAAGACTGGATTGTTTATTGTAAACTATAGAATATAAATATATGGATGTTCCTAATTTTCTTCATGTACATCTATTGCACATGCATGTTCCCATATACACACTCTAAAAAATTAAAACTAAATCTGAATGTTACATAGCTACGCCAGGAAGTGTTTGTCGGCCAACGCCAAGCCCTTGAAGATGGAACCCTAGGGGGTAGAACCCTAACCAGGGCTAAGCTTGATGTCCGAATCGACTCCCGCTCGCTCCCTGGAGGAAGAAGCGAAGTATCAAGGGAGAAGGGGTGGAGGAGGGATGCGTAATAAGATGAAGAAGGGAGGAAGAGGAGGCCTATTTAAGGGGAAGGCTTATGAATTTGATTGGTCAAGACTGATTAGGGGATTGGAAACAACTGAAACTAATCATTGCGTCAGAGCTCCTCCCGAAACTTGTTTGTCAACATCACTTATTAACAGACTTTCTATTACACAATTTAGCATTGATTTATTTTCAACAGAACAAAATAAAAAAGAACGACTTCATCTCCAAAAGTTTTTGTCTTGCATGAAATGCAATTGATTTTTTGGGGAATTATTTATAAAGAAAGACCTGGCCTGGGTGAGTCATTGGCTCCCATTTACTCAACTTCCACAATACCATCATTTCGCTTGTAACTTTTTTGTTGCTTCAAGTCATCAAAGTAGCCCTGTCAGTAGCCTTATTTACATATTGCATTTGCATATCGATTGTAGGGTTTGAGGTTCTAATGGGCAACAGCTTTAAGATCAATTCTTAGTATGTGTAGCTACTTGTTTGATTTTGTTGCTTAAGTCTGTTTGTGCAGGCATTCCGAGGAGATGAGCAGTCTTTTGTAATGTTACTTCCAGGCTGGTAAGTCTCCCCTAACCCTGTCATGGAATGAGATGCTATAAATACACTCATCAGTGCTAGAGGCAAAATTGGGAGATGAGTGAGGCCCGGTCTGGAAAGGGTTGCTGATCTCTTGTTATACGGAGGAGGTTTATATGAAAATGTGTTTGTTAGGACTGAAATGTAGAAGGGGTTTGCCTAATGTAAGAAGACGTCATTACAGCGTGGTTTGTTGATCCAGTGGCTTGGGTATGCTAGATGTATGGATGAGGTCAGAAAGTCTGGATGAAATGATTAGGAATTGAAACAACAACCTAGTATGATTTTCCTCTTCTGCATTATGTGCACTTGGTAAAATCTGAAAAGACAATGCATTATTGTAAGAACATGCACATTTTTATATTAAGGAGCTATTTCTACTTGATTTAACCAATAAGAATATGCTTTGTTGGTTTTAGGTTAATTGTCTCTTTGAATAATACTTAGCCTAGATCTTATTTTTTGTGTTTCATAATTAGCAGTGCTATACCTTTTGCATTCTGTTCTTGGAAATGTCTTGAACTACCACAGAAGGTTACAGAATATATTTAGCCATTTTATATGAAAAATACAGATATTCAAGACAAAAGTACTTTAGAAAGTCTCAGCTCTACAGCACTACAACTACAAGAACTAGGTGGTAGTATTTGTACCATTGTTTCTTCACGATAAAACTTGATTTATGGGTTAAATACTCCTATTTTCTTTGAAGCATGGGAAGATTAAGGGAGGGTAAAGGGAAAATAAATTAGATCACACAAACACAGGACTCAATCTTCCACTGAGTCTATGAAACAACTCAGTGAAGGGCTGTATTAAGGACAAACATCTGACTTCAATTTCCTGCTTTTCCAAACAGTACAGTGTGATCTGGTTACCTTACAGAGTCTCTCCTCAGATTGCATCCTTCCTTAAAATTATGGATCTAATTTTGACTTATTTGCCACGCTTAAAGAAAAGCATATAATTTGAAATCATTACAAAACATGCTTTTTAAAATTGTACTCAGGTGTGTTAAATATAAAATGAAAGTGTCCTCTTTTTATATAAATTGCTTCATTCATTCATTTTTATCTGAAAGCACAGTTTTGTAAGAAGGTACAGTACTCTTCAGATTTGAAGTACATTGCAAGTTCGCATTCAATACAATTAAGTACACTTCTTTTTCACAAGGGAAATTAATTTATAATGACATTAGGGGAAATAACCACCTTTTTTAAATTACAGACCACCCTAATATGCATTCTCCTGTTTAATTCATCAGTGATGTTCGAATGGTAGCAACACATCTAGTTATCTGAAAAGGCAAATGTTAAAGACTGATGGCAGTGAATATATCCACACTGCATATGAAACACAAGCTGGATGTCTGGTAATAGCGTAAGCTCCGAGTTGACAGATGTGTTGGGTGTTTGCCGTCATTAGTCCATCTGTTGCTGTGATGATGAGATGACTTCCCAAACCCCACATTTGCATCCTATTGAATATCATCCATTTTGCCTTTCTCTCTATATCAGAAAAAACCCCAACTGATTTATTTGTGTTAAGTATCTGTTTGATAAAACAGACATATAGATTTGTAAAATCGCATACAGTAGCACATCTAGTAAGTTCCATGGATCAGGATCACTCCATAAATAAGAGAGCAAGATAAAAGGGAAGGGGGAAGGAGGTGGGGGAGGCTGTGATTAGAAAGGAGAGAGGTGAAGAGTGAGAGATTGAAAGGTGCAGAAAATAGCTCCACAATATTCTCAGAAACCTAGCAGAGGGTCTTTTATCAGGACGTATGGAAAACATCCTTAACACAGTCCCCTAGAGTGACAGAGAGGTGGAAAAGGACCGAGGGCAAGATTTAGGGTCTAAGTGTATATTTTTAAGTTGGCTTTAAGTTGGCTTTAGAAAAAACTTACTGATATCCGACTTAAACTTCTTCTTATTATTCTGAGACTAAAATTTCTAAACGATACTCCTCCTAGAGCTTTAACTCTACAAACTCCAAACTCTGCCCAGATCTTCAGACTGATCTAACGGGGTGTGCTATATCTTTTCTAACTGATCCAAATTACGATTTTCGTAAAAATTGCGATTAAAATTTGAAAAAATCCCATAGACTCCCATTCACTGAATGTTCAGTTGAGCCAAGACTCTGCCAACTGTCAAAATTCAAATCTAACCACACTGAAGTCATGCTAGCAACATGCTAATCATGCTAGCAACATGCTAATCATGCTAGCAACATGCTAATCATGCTAGCAACATGCTAGCAACTTGCTAATCATGCTAGCAACATGGTAGTAACTTGCTAATCATGCTAGCAACATGTTAGTAATGTGCTAATCATGCTAGAAACATGTTTTCAACATGATAGTAACTTGCTAATCATGCTAGATACATGGTAGCAACATGCTAGTAACTTACTAATCATGCTAACATGTTAGCAACATGCTAGTAACTAACTAATAATGCTAACATCAATGCTAGCAACATGCTAGTAACATGCTAATCATGCAAGCAATATGGTAGTAACTTGCTAATCATGCTAGCAACATGGTAGTAACATGCTAATCATGCTAGCAAACATGCTAGCAACATGCTAATAACTTGCTAATCATGCTAGAAACATGCTAGCAACATGGTAGTAACTTGCTAGTCATGCTAACAACATGCTAGTGATAGGCTAGTAACATGCTAATCATGCTAGAAACATGCTAACAACATGCTAGTAGCTTGCTAATCATGCTACAAACATGCTAGTAACATGCTAATCATGTTAACAACATGCTAACAACATGCTAATAGCTTGCTAATCATGCTACAAACATGCTAGTAACATGCTAATCATGCTAGAAAAATGCTGTTAACTTGCTAATCATACTAGCAACATGTTAGTATGCTAGTATCTGTATTATCTGACTT
>JAUCMU010000151.1:4217420-4258294 GCA_032275025.1 Enteromius treurensis
CAATTTAAAAATTTAATTATTTATTTATAAAAAAAAAAAAAAAAAAAAAAAATATATATATATATATATATATATATATATATGGACAAACAGCATACAACCTACCAGTCGAAAACCTACCATGAAGTAGGACTGGTGTAAACTCAATATGGTTAACATTACTGACACAGCTTGAATGTATACCATATATTTGAAATTGATATAAAAAATGATCATGGGGTTTGTTATCCTGTGGGTTTCACAGAGCAGACAGATCAAACGTACTTACAGCTTCAATGCACTGTGAGTTGCTTTGGTTAAAAATGTCAAATGCATAAAATATGAATGCAGTAATAATAAAATAAAAAAAACGTAACCATAAATAAATAAAATCAAAAGTGTCCAGTAAATCACTGGTTTAGTTACTTTATTTGCCATTTTTTCATGTTTTACAAAACTGCAGAACATGTTAAGTCTTTCCACCAGAAAATACCACCTTCAGGAACGTATTTAAATATTGTTCTGATGAATTTCAGATAGCAAATGCTGTTTCCTTCATCACTGCAGATTCTGATTGGAGGAGTTGTTTGTCAGGTTTTCAATTTATAAGTGTTCTTTGAAACCATGACTTTAAATGTTTCATAGCTAAACATTATCTTGATTACACTTCTAGACAGAAGACTGGGTCTCACTGCTGCACACGTAGATGTTGCTGGGTCTTATTCGTCTGCGACTTCGCCCGGGAATCTTGGGACAGAGATGACAGGTCTTGGGCATGAACTCCAGACAGGCTTCACGAAACTTGCGGATTCTCCAGCAGTATATCACTGGGTTAAATACTGCCTTGAGGTAACTCAACCACAGTGCCCCGATGCTAATGGGGTAGAAGGCCGGGCTGAGGTAGAAGGGTCTACTAAACACCGCCAGCAGACTCACCACCGTATGTGGCAGCCAACACACGGAGAAGCCAATGAACAGGATGAGGATAGTGGTGAAGGCCCTGGTTTTAAAACTCATATCCACGTTGACTTGGGGTCGCTGCAGACCGGTCAAACCCAACTTCCTGACATGGTTAATAGCGACGCTGCCTTCGCTGGTGTGATTGTGGATGCGCAGCGCGTTGCGTCGAACCGTGTTGAGAATACACAGATAGGAATACAACATCACACTGAATGGCACAAAAAACACAGCGACAGCAAGCAGAACCGTGTAACCCCGGTCCGCCAGTGATTCACTGTATCCCAGAATGCATTGTGGCACTTGTGCCCTGATTCCTGCCGCCCTCCTGCCGACCACAGATGGTAGGGACACACAAAGTGACAGAGCCCATGAAGCGGCAATGAGAATTTTCGCTCGATGGGGCGTCAGCTTGTCTTGCCGCTGAACTATTATGAGGAAGCGATCGACGCTGATGATCAGAAGTATAGACACACCTTCTAGAACAAACAGCCAGTAGAGCATGACGGATATGCGGCAGAATCCCACTCCGAAGCTCCAGTCCGTCGTCGCGAGAGTGACGGCGGTGAATGGCATGCATAGCAGAGACAGCATGATGTCTGAAAAAGCCAGTGTGGCCAAGAGCAGATTAATCGCTGAACGCATGGCTGGTTTCTGATACACGATCAGACACACGATGGCATTGCCGAGGAAACCAATGGTGATCATGAAGATCATGATGGCAGCCAGTGCCACCCTGAGAGTGGTGGGCATAAGGGCAGAATCAGACTCTTGCGTCTCAGTTTCTGTTGGTTCAAGAAGGCCACACCCCTCCAGTGAGCTGCCATTGCATGTAAACATGGCAGCTGTTACCAGATATTATCCATCCAAGGCTGGAAAGTCATAGCTAAATATTTGCCCTGGTCCTGTGAGAAGTGAAAAAGTCTCCTGTAAAACATTACCTGCAACAGAAGACAGCAGGTGTGAGGGATATTAACAACAATGCATATATTTACTTACACTATACTGTTCAAAGGTTTGGGGTCAGTACAATTTTTTTCAACACTATATTATTCACAAGGATTTATTAAACTGATCAAGTGACACACATTTAAATACAAAAATGTGTCAATTAACGCTGTTCATTTAAACCTTCAATTCATCAAAGAATCCTGGGGAAAATGTATCATGGTTTTCACAAAAATATTAAATAGAAAAACTGTTTTTAACAGTGATTGCAAAGAGAAATTGCAGCAAAGCAACATATTTTAATGATTTCTGAAGGATTCTGAAAATTCAGCTTTGCCAACACAGGAATGAAATAAAGGTAAAAAAGATAAATTACATTTTAAAATATATTTAAATATGAAACTGTTATTTTAAATTGCATAAAAATGGTATAACATTACTGTTTTTACTGTATTACTGATTAAATAAATGCAGTCTTCATGGGCATAACATGTTTTTTGTAAAAAAAAAAAAAAAAAATGCAAGTATATTATCATTCAGCTCATTATAAATCATTGGACATATAAGTTTATATCTAGCATACTCCCGTAGGGCAATATGCACTGTATGGCAAATCTCAGGGGCTTGACTGCTTGTGTCATCAAAAAATCTCCATTATATTCTCCCTCATCTGTTTAATGCAACTATAAAGCGTGATGATATAAAGATATTACAAGTGCATCTAAAAAAAAATTGTGAAAAAGTAAATTTATTTTGTAACTTTGTTCAAAAAGTGAACCTTTCAAAAGTAAAAAAATATTAATAGCAATAATTACATAAAAAACATTAACATCAAAAACTGAGAAAGTGCATCACAGGCAAATTTTTTAACTTTTATGTTCTGCTGAGGAATAAAAATCATAGAAGTGTAAAATGATACGAAAGTGAGTAAATAATTACAGAATTTAAATTTTTGGGTGAGCTATCCCTTTAAGAGCATGGAGGTGCAGTCTGGGATAGGATTTCAGTGAGTGACATTTTTATGAATTGCATAATCAGTAGACATATGGTGAAAACATTCTTCTAATAATAGCTTTAGCTTAAAACATCTGTAGAGCAATCTGTGCAATATGAGCAATATGGTGAGCATATACAAACCACAATCATCATGTTTACAGATGAAAGAGGGAATGATGCTCACTCAGAGGATGCTGCTGTTGTCATGGTTACACAGGGCTGTTCTTTGCTAAGGATAGTGCAGATATAAAGGGGAATGTAAATTCCAAGAATTCATCACACATCTCTGCATGTCATCCTCCGACACCTCCATTGTCCTAGAAAAGACCAGAATACCTGCAGAACACACAGCAGGACAGTTACACACCTAATTTGAGAGCAAATTTCTAGCCATATTTCAAGTAGCAATCATGGGTTGGCCAATTAGATTTTCATGGTTAATGAAATATCGTTCCCCTCACTATGTTTCATTTATCAAATTGAGAGGCACAGTGGACATTATGGTGCATATGCTGGATTTTTTTCTCATTGAGCTTTATAAATGTTGCTGTCAATCTATTTAAAAACTCAGATGTTATTCCCAGTATATGGAGTCGACAATGCAATACAGTGATTCATAGGTAATTATCAGCATATGTTTTTGGGCTTACAATGTGGATCAGACAATTGGGTAGAGGTGATCAAGGCAAAAAGGAAAAAAGTGATGTATAAATAGTTATGCACAGTTAAATATATATGCAATATACATTAATGTATATTCTGTGAGTCGGGTGTACAATATGTTGAGCAAATAAAACAACCTCCACAAATTAATCTCACTTGTAGGTCTTGGTCATGGCTTTGATGTATTACTCAACCCATCCATCTAGTGCCTTAAATAATAATAAATAATAATATCAGCAATAAAGTAATGTACTGTATATTACTATTAGGCCTATTTTGAGTAACCTGTTCAGTTGCAAAAATGGCTGATGGCCCTGCAATTTTTTTTCCCTTCATTGCACACTACTGACATTAAGTATAATATATAACGTTACATGTCTAGGATTGTTATAAAACATTTAATTTGAGCACCAATGCTTAGTAAAAAATAAACCAAAGTGTTTCCTACTGAACACACAGTGGCTTTAATGTTTATATCAGGTGCTATTTTTAGACACCCACCAAATATGTCTCTTTGCAGCTCATACTACAAAACACAACCTAAGTCTAAGTGTAAACATCAATCAAACTAGTATTAAATAGAAAGACTAAAAATGAAAACACTTATATAAAAAGAAAGAAAGCCAAAAGAATGGTAAGATATTCAAATGTTAAAAGACACGGTCTTTACAGTGGATCTGTACTCGTTCAGTACAGAATTTGATAAGATATTAATAATTGTTTCAGAATTAAATGTTTATAGCTGCAATTTCTATCTATATATCACACGATAGGAAACAGATGCATTCGAATGGAATGTTTTCAAAATGTCTATGAGTGATATGCATGATAATTGGTTTCAGTATCGCACCCTTGTAATGTATGCATTGATCTCACGATACATGTCATCTGAAGAAGCAGCAGTTCTCACGTGCACTCGCGCGCTTGCCAGATGTGATGTGATGTGATAAACACAGCCAGATTGTGCGGTGATTTTTACCTCTTATCCTCTGAGGTCCGTGTATTTGTTGGGCGGTGTGCCGTAAAAAATCCAAAACAGGTGAAGGACAAGATGTTATAGCGGCTGCCGTCGTAGTTTGATTTCCGATAATTGCTATTGTTTCCTCTGATGCGTGTTCTTGCTGCATGAAACACAACCGTCGGGGTGTGGAGCTTTGGAGGTGTGACAACGGCAATCAATCACAGCTGTAGTATGAGCTTCATCCTTGAGGATTTCAGAGGTACACGGATGACAAAATGAATCAGGAGGTCACTGACGTACATACTTAAATATAAAGCTCAACGGGTTCAGCCAAAGACGCTCGTGCCAATAATGTTTTGGCGACATAATTGTGTATTGATTTCTGGGTTCTTTAAAGAAGGACTAGAAATGAGCTTCAGAAATGTTCACCTGTGGCATGAAACCCTTGACTGGAACCTTTACGTTGTCTAAAATATCGAGGAAGAAACACGAGATCAAAGCTGGCGGCAAGCTTTTGTTGTCGCTACTCATCTTTTTTTGCTGTACATGGAGGCATCATATCCTTGATATTTGTTCATTCTTTATGCCTATTTTGATCATTGCTCTCTCACACACGTGAATTAGCTGTCTAAATGGTTAATAGACTTATTTTTATACATATGTACTTATAATTCTAAAATAATATTTGT
The DNA here is from genome assembly GCA_032275025.1 of Enteromius treurensis. NCBI lineage: Eukaryota > Metazoa > Chordata > Actinopteri > Cypriniformes > Cyprinidae > Enteromius > Enteromius treurensis. The sequence goes on from JAUCMU010000151.1 coordinate 4,222,614, forward strand.
ATTTAAAAACACACTTCACACACTCAAAGGTCAGTAAAACTCTTATTCAGCAAGGACTTGTTGAGTTTATTTACAGGCTATATTTAAAAATTATATTTAAAATGCTGTTTTTAGCTGGAATCTTGGAAAATGATGGCTTACACAAAATATTGTTGAATGTTGATAATAAAAATAAGAAGAAACCAGCATGTTAAAAAGATTTAATAATGAGGGATCATGCAACACTGAAGATGGAGTAAAAAGCTGATAAACTTTGCTAATGCAGGAATAAATAGATTGTCTTTAAATATTATAATTAATCAGTTACTTACAATTATACAAATAGTTTACAGTATTACTGTTTTACTGTAATTTGTATCATAAAAAAATCTTACAGATCCCAAACTTTTAAATGAGAGAAAGAGAGAGTTTGTGTGCGTATTACATACATATGTATTCATACATTCTGATATGGTTTATTATGACATAAATGTGTAATGACATGGGCACTACAACATATACATGGTTTAGGAGGATGCTTCCTGTGTCCCTGTAAACAAAACATAGTAAATGGGGTAAGGGGTAAGGGGTAGGTTTAGGTGTAGGTTTGGTCTAGGATGATAACAAATACAGTTAGTACAGTATAAAAACCATTATGTTACCGGGTAACAGCAAACCACCAATACAGGCGTGTGTGTGTGTATAGTTTGCAAATGAGACTCTATTTATGTTTTATTTATATTAGTGATACAATGGTTTCAGAGTGATAACATATTTAAGACAATAACAACAACAAAATACTTCAAATGAGCACAAATGATCTCCTAAGTGTTGCCTTTCATTTAAATCTAAATTTCACTATTGCCTGTATTTCTCAATATTCACAAGGACTACTGGAAATAGTTGTTCTTCACAAGTGCAGTCAAATTTGTATGCAAACAAGCAGAGCGAGTTGATTTTTATGCGAAGGCGGTGAAATGTTGATGCCAATGACACAAAAACACAAATGTTTCATCCTGATGATGCAGGAGTGAGAGTGACACTGCTATTGGCCTCTGAGATCTCAAGATTATTGTATTGTGACTGTCACCAGGGCAACCTCTCCATTTCTGGTCTGTCAATAATGGAACACTGTGTGCTCTATAGACCCTTGCTCTTACTCTTTGATGCTCACTGAGACGTCACATCACACAATCACAACAAACCCACATGAGGATGAATCACATGCTCTCTTTTAAATACCTGCAGATAAAGGAAATTACTCATTGGGAACTCATTTTCATTCATTCGAAGTATTCAGATATATAAACTGAGAAAGGACATCAATATGACCTTCATAGATTCTTGCATCCATGTAGGTGCTGTTGCCTGTGTTCACTTTAAATCAAAACAGTTTAGACAAAATACCAATGTCTGTACAAATTAAGTAAAATGCTCAACAGCAAATTAAATAGCGGATTATTAGTGTGTAGCGCACCAACCACTTCCACTAATCGCTTCTAATAAAGGATGACAATGTGTTATGTACTGCCAATACCGATTAGTGGTTTGTTTTTTGACATAATTAATTTAAAATAATGGAAACATATGACATGGAATATGCTGTTAGAATCATAATGCATGCAGTTCTGTGTCAGAACAGAAGATGGCAACATTGCCCAGGTGATAAGTGTACAGTTCAACAGTAGCTTCTCCTCCATCTGTATGATGAACAATGCTGTATATAACAAATATTACGATAAAAACATTGAACATGGAGCTTTGTACATAATCTTTTTTATTATTAAAATTAGGAAGAATATTAATAACAACACTAAAACTTGAAAATGTAATAAAGCTTTAATAAAGATTTCTTACAGAGTTTTAAACATTTATAAATTACAGTCTTTGTCTTCATTCAAAAATGAAATGTCTGGGATCATTTACTCACTTTCTTCTGTGGAACACACATAGATTTATTTATAAAAGAATGTCTCATTGAATAAGAAGTAAAAGTTTTATTTGTTCCTCATCCAACGCTATTGTTTGGTTTCAGAAGACTTGAAATATACTGTACACATCATGCTGTAGCTTCAGTGGCATTTTTGTCTTTCATAGAGCGTAGCAGTCTGTGGTCCACTTTCATTGTGAAAAAGAGCAGCTCAGACATTCTGATAAATATCTTCTTTCGCGTTCCACAGAAGATGATTCAATGAAATGAGAAAATTGCTCATTTTAATTGTAGGTCGGATATCTTTTTAACATAAGTATTATCAGTTTTTAATTTATTATTGTTAAGTCGTAGGATGCTGAATTTGTTTTTTCATATACTGAGCGTAAATGGCAGTTCTAATATACACCTCTGCCTGTGTGTGAGGTGACTACAAAGGCACACTTGTCTAAATTGGCATCAAACCAGCAGTCTGATATGCCCATCAAGCGTTACAGAGCTCACAGCCTATATCCGGCGCGTGTATGCTGATCACGCAGACTGACACTGGTGCTACGAGAACTCATCTCCCTGTCAATTACCTCTCAGATGTTTGCTCTAATGCCATCTCAACAGAGCTGCTCTAATCCGCCAACCCACACTCAAAAAAGCACATTTGAGGAACACAAGAATTTTCCTCCGTATAAATGGATACAGGTGAAGAGATTCAGACATAGTTGTGAATAACGAATGACGAATGACATGTCGTTTTTAATGGCTTTCAATGAATAGGGATACAATTAATAATGCTGGGCTCTTTTTCAGTGTTCTGGATATAATATTTTCTGGCCTTTCAAAAGATTTTATTCTTATAAGGTAGTTTTTCATCTGCAATATACCCAAAATATAAAGGAATAATTTTACACTTTGAGTAAATGAAGATGACGAGTCTTTGCATTGTCTGTGCATTGATTGACCAATTGAATGTCTTAAAGAAGTGAGGTATAATTCATTGTAAATCTGGGAATTAAAGTCTATTCATTTAGCAGAACCTTTTATCCAAAGCCATTTACAGTTGAGGAATATAACAATTCATCATAAATATGCAACTAAACTTAATAAGTGCTTGAGAAGTGACCTCACTCGTACAAATACATAAACCTAGACCTAACCCTGCCCCTAAACCTACCCGTCACTGGGGTTTAGATGTAATTGTAGTGAGGTCGTACAAATTTGTACGAATTAGCCCCAATTTGCAAACTCGTAAAATACGTACAAATTGAAAATATACCCCCAGTTTCACAGACAAGGCTTAAGCCACGTTCTAGACTAAAATTTTAATCTGAGCTGTTTCAGTCGAATGAAACTTAAAACACGTCAGTGCTTTTGTTTTGTCTTAAAATGCACACCAGTAATGAGTTTTTTCTAAGGCATGTTTATAAAAAATGACTTAAATGTCCTAGTTGAACTACGATTAATCCTGTTTTGAGCCCTGTCTATGAAACTGGGCCTTAAAGTTTGTACTTAGACATCGAAATAAACAACATTTAAGGCTTTTGAGACTTTCTCATCCAAAAAGAAAAAAAGGCAGATTTTAAATAATGAAGAAAAATGCTTAATCATAGTAGGAGTTTTTTTTAACAGTCTGAAGGAAATACACTGGAGCCCAAAGACCTCCAGTTTGGCCCAAAAGTATTAAATCAGAACGAGGTAAAAAAGTCTTTCAGACTTCACTGTACTGCCCACACATTTGTATTAATATGATGATACAAAGATATACTGGTAGCACTATATGCTGCAGAGAAATAGGTTGACAAAGTGAGATGAGGCTTTATCAAAGATTAACAGTAAGAGGATCCAAACTCCTACACTTACATCTGTCCCTCATCTGGCGCTTATTTATCAGCTCTCTTCACAGCCCTCGTCAGAGACAAACGTCTCTCTCAGGTGTGGGTGAGAATGAGGAGAGGTGCAGGTATTAGTCAGTGTTTTGCACAATCTAATCTGCGATCGTCATCAGCGCAGCCACAGTTCCCAAAGTCAGTCGGTGGCTGACAGCTGCGTCTCTATGACAACTGTCCCTCTAGAGTTTGACCGCAACCCAGCCACTTAACACTTCCACCCTCAGGGGGGCCTAATGGACAGGTGCCCACTCCCTCTCCGTCTCTCCAGCTCTGAGGTGCCATTACACCTCCTGCTGTTTTAACACTGTCCCTTTTCTCTGCCATCATACATCTGGCAGAGCTGTGCTTAGAGTCACTTTCACTTAGACACGCCCCCTCCTAACGAGTCCATTCATTAGCAGCCAGCGGGTGATGGGAGAAAATGACTTGAGGCGACGAGAAATCGAAACAAATCGGCGGGCCGTATCAATTAGGGGCAATATTTCTGCTCTGTAATTGCAGATGTGATTAGAGGCAGAGTGCTGGCCGAGGAAGTGTAATTCACCATTTAACAATCCACTGAAAGGACACCTGCCTGTTGTGGCTGCGTAGGTTAATCATTCCTGCACTCTTGTAGCTTGTTTGCACGGTTAAAGGACGTATGCAGACATCTTTGCCCTCAGCTGGAAATTCATTAATGACTTAACCTGTAGCATAATCCCAAACAGAGGAACCATGACCGCATACATCCATGTGAAAACTTGACTTTTACAGTTCAAAGCTTAAACACATTTAAAGGCCATCATTTACTCACCCTCGAGTCTTTTAAAACCTGTATGGCTTTCTTTCTCTGCAATATAATGTCTTTGGAAAAAGCGGTTTTGTATCTATATTAATTTCGTGTGATTGCTTACCCTGCACTCTTAGAAATAAAGGTACAAAAGCTGTCACTGGGGCGGTGCCTTTTCAAAAGGTAAATGTTTGAACCTAAAGGATCCATTTTGGTACCTTAAAGGTACATATTAGAACTTAAAATGTACATATTGTATAGTAATAGGTACAGAAGTGTACGAAAGGTACCAATATAGAAATCCTGGCCTAGTCTGTGAAAACTAGCATGCATGGTCACCCCACTTAAACGTTTTTTTTTTTCTTTAAGACTGGTCATATTTTTATTTTATTCAGTTACATAAAAATGTAGATTAGTCTAAGTTGAATCCAAAAATTAGACTGATTAACCTTTGGCTAACTGTTGGTCAGACTAGTTCTTAAGATAACATAAAGGCTAAGTTTAGGCATCTGGCCCCAGCTCTATATGCAAGCCTATGGCTTTTCTGGCATGTAAACTTGCTCAGTAGCTCACCTGGTATCTGCACTTGTGAAACACTAGGCAAGATAAATGAACTTAATTTAATTTAATGTAATCAAACATAATCAGATTGACCTTCATTTGTTTTAAATAAAACGGAACACGTTTTAGCGCCACCCACTGGACACTTTAACAGTGTGTTGAACTGTGCAAAAACAATCCAAGTCTGGGTGGTAACTGGGGACTTCATCAATATAATTTGTGTGCTAGGCTATATATATATATATATATATATATATATTTTTTAAAGCCATGATAGCTTAAGGGTGAGTAACTGACACCAGAATTTCATTTTCTCTGCACCTCTTTCAAAACCTATAAATATGGAAAAACTGCTTTCTTTAATTAAATTAAGTGACACTTCTTGTCTTAATGTAGCCTAAATCTATTACACAATCATATTCTAAATATCTACAGTGAACTACAATAAAATAAATCAAAATAGCTGCACAAGGCATTTGGATTCACAAATCTTTTACTATCAGTCCTCCTCTGTGGCCTGGTGGCTTAATTCTCTTCACTGGGCATTGCTTCATATTTTCTAACAGCTTCGGCGGCTCGAGTCGTGGATAACAGATCGCTCTGAATATCATGCCTAAATGTAATTTATTCAGCATAGCCTCTCATACAAATCCCAGTACAGATATTCTTACAGTTTGTGGCCTATAAGACCATAATTAAACCGTTATGCTTTGTCGGGTTGCTACAAATCCAGTTTTAGACTCATAGAGATGTTGAGATGGCTTTGATCAGACATATTTGATCTTCAAAAGATTGTTGAAATAATAATTGAATTATAAGCAGGCCTGCTCTATGCAACATCCATTACATGTATTGGTGAAAGGTTCATGTTAGATGTTCTCACTGAGGGAGGGCATTAAATTGCTTTTGCTGTAATTGAACTGGAGAGGCGCACCTTAAGGAAGTGTTAATCTGGATAAATCATCTCACTGATTTAGTAATATTTGACTCAATTTCAAAACCAGTAGGGGGCACTGAAGATCAGTGTGTGGAATTATGACATAAAAACAATACAAACCAGGGATATATTTTGCACATCAAGTGTCAATATGATGAACTTGTTAATTCAAGCACTTCCGCTTCATTCGAAACGTCCGGCCCTATCAATAACACCACCTCTGCTCCATCTGGTCGTTTTCAGTCAAAAGCTATTTTGTTAAACGGAAGGAATTCATTGCTCAGAAAAACACACAAAGATAAATACTCTCATATACACACATGTGGCAGACTTCAGATGCAGCAGGTGAAACATGAGCCCGTGAGACTCAGGAATGAGACAGGAAAGAGCCACATAGACTTCCTCTCCCCCTTCCCATGCAGCCAAAGTGCTGAGTCTGAATATAAAACAGTAGCGCTGCCAGTCTGCTCCACAGCAATCTGCATTAAGATGAACTGGAATTAGTAAACAGGTTAAAGCACAAGCCACGGGAAAAGGGTGTTGTGCTCCTTATTGTTTCTGCTTTAATTGCCATATGTGACCCTGGACCACAAAACCAGTCTGGGTGTATTTGTAGCAATAGCCAAAAATACATAGTATGGGTCAAAATATTGCTTTTTATTTTTTGGCCAAAAATCTTTAGGATAGTAAGTAAAGATCGTGTTCCATAAAGGTATTTAGTCAATTTCTTACCGAAAATATGTTAATACTTAATTTTTGATTAGTAATATGCATTGATAAGACCTTCATTTGGGCAACTTTAAAGGTGATTTTCTCAGCATTTAGATTTTTCTGTACCCTCAGATTCCAGATTTGCCCTATCCATCCAAATCATACATCAATATGAAGCTTATTTATTCAGCTTTCAGATCATGTATAAATCTTAATTTTAGAAAAATTAACACTTACTTACACTTTGTTGTCCAGGGTCACACATTATACAATTTTTATTATATAAATACTAATTTTTTTATTTTTTTTATTTATGTACTGTATATACGAATTCGTCATCTTAGTCATGTTAAAAAATATTAGTAATAGATTTTTTTCCCCACACTAAAATCTTGTTGACATATTGTTTATATCGTGTGGCTGGACTGCTGAAAAGTATTTTAGCATTAATAAATTGGCCCCATTCACTTCTAATGTAAGTGCCTCCCTCTACTAAAGAAAGGGGACATTTAAAATCACATCATGTCACAAACGCTGTTGATTGAGATTATTTCAAGAGCACCAACAATTGCGATCACTTCAGATCTTGGATTACTTCAGATTATACGAACCTTAGACATCTTTTGAAGTATCTGCCACTGAACGGCCTCACAAGGCTCAAAGGGCAAGAGGGCAAGACTGCTGGGGTGAGAGGGGTGGGAACAGTTCAGCAATCAACACACTTCAACCGGACGGCAATTCTCAGCAGGCCCAATCACGTTAATCAGTGTTTGTTTCCTGTAGAGCTCCGAGTCTGGTGTTGCAATGTGGCAATAATTAACAGCAAACACAAGATAACAGAAACCCCACTGTTATAAATATGACATCTGAGAGAAAATTTGTACCGGAGCGTGTGACAGCAGAGAGAAGAGGACTGTAAAAAGGTGGCAGAAGTTTGTGTTTATTTCTGTTTAGGTGAATGCGTAGGCACTATGCGTGTACATTGTGTGTGTGCCGGTGATCTTATTCCCTCTCTGCCGCCCTTATCATGGTGCTTTGATACAGAAGCCCTAATGACTAAGCCAGAATAGCAGGATTAACACATGATGCATAATAACAGTCTTGTGTTCATCACTTCTGAACAAGGTTTGGAGAACAATTACCAGCAATTAAACCACCGCCAGTTATTCAAAGAGATAATTATGTCCTTGGTGTATTGCATCAATTAGCTACTTTTATTTCAGCCCGCAAACTCTCTGCTACGTCGTATGTGACATGTTTGGAGAGGTTTGAACAACAGGAATTCCTGCACTTATCCCCCCATAAGTACAGTGAAATATGAGCACAGAGAAAGTGAAAAGTATCCTCTCATCTATGAAAGGATTTTGTTGTTCTGCCGTTTTGTTGCCGTAATAATAATAATGACGTGGTCCAAGGAGAAATCTCTCTGAAGTGACAATTTGGATTTGACATCCCAACCGAATCCCTCTGAAAGCTAGAGAACAGCAGATTAAAACCAAACAATGCTGAATATGTATTCAGGATGATTTTCTTGAGCTGCCAAATGGCTTGTCGTGTAGGCCACTTGTGTATATTGAATTCAGTCTCCGCGACGGGCCGAGGTGCATACTGTAATAGCATTTCAGGAGAGGCCTGTTGGGGCCGTTCTCTAACGCCGAGACCTTATTCGATGGGTTTAGGGCTACATTTTTTCCATTCTTTCTGAGGGAGATTGAGGCGCTGAGAGCTTAGCTGAAATTCAGATGTGCCCTTGAAGAGATATGGCTTTGTGCTTTTTGATGACCTCAATACAATTCTGACTCAATCCATTCAGACAAAGATTTGACCTTAACAAATTGTGCCGTGACTACAATGAGTTGAATTTAAAAGAGCTTATGCTTGAAAGGGCTCTTGATAATGTGTAAGTGTTCTTCACAAACAGCAAAAACACGCTAATGCAAATATTCGCAGCTGTGTCGTGCATGTTGGGAAAAAAACACACCAAACAACTATGCTAAACGAACATGTTTGTTTCGCAAAGACACAAAGGAGCTGGGACGAGAAGCGACGGCGGATTTGGTTGAATTGTGATGTTTCTTTCACCTTTTTGGGGGCCTCAAGGGTATAATGGCTAACTCCAAATACCTGTGTCCAATTGTAAGTAATCTATTAAACCACAGAGCCCACAGCTTATTTCCCCTCTGCTTCACATCCTCCAGTTAATGTGATAGCTACAACAAAAGCAGGAACACCTTTCACCTCCTGTTCTCTGTTTGCGTCTTTTATTCTCTCTCACACACACTCATATCCATATTTAAGCAGAATTAACTGCTCTCGTTCTAAACTGAGCTGGAAAGTGCCTTAGACTCACTTCAGTGTCTCTAATGTGGAGATTTAATGATTTAGGCTTTGGCGCATTGGCCCTTGCCACGTGCGGAGTCAGTTTGTTGCTAAGCGTTTGAATGTGTGCCTTCGGTCCCCCGCTTCCTCAAGTTCCAGGGGCCGGACAGAGGCAGCGATGCGTTGGCCGTCAGCCCCCCGTACTTCTCAATGGGCAGGCTCTGACATGCTGTCACCTTGGCAACTGCTGCCAGGGTAATGTGGCTGGCGGGCTAACTGACCTCAGCTGGCAGTGTGCCACGGGCTTGCAGCAGGTGTGTGACAGTGAAGGTCTCTTGGCCGCTAATCCAGCCGTCTTGTATAGCCTCGGACGCTGCTCGACCACATCTATTGGCCGAAGGTCTGATGGGAATTGTGAGAAAAGGAAACGTTATGCTGTGCAGTGAGACACGGTTATATCACTAGCTGGTCTGGGGAGAATAAAAAAAGAAGCAGCTTTTAAGAAATTTAAAAAAATATATATTACTAATTATATCTCTAACCTTGTGTATACTAGGTAAACATATGCAGTGAAATGGCTTCATAAGAGGCATTTAAGGGTTATTTGATAGTATTTATTTTTATTACACCATTATAGGCTAATTGTACAATTTTAAATCACATGTCCCTATCCAAAAAGGAAATAAATATATTGGCTTACTTCAGCATATTTTTTTCTTCTTATAATTAATGTTTTAAAATGTCATTCAGGATTGTTTTTATCTGTAACATGGTTTGATATTGATACTCTATTCACGCAGGAGGGAATTCCAAAAGATGGCGCTAAAGAAATATGAAATTCCTTTTTAGAGGTCCCATGAATTTAAGTAATCGTAACATTTATAATTATGATCTAAAAAAAAGCAATGTAAAAAAAAAAAAGAATTAGAAAAATGTATTTAAATTCGACTTCAATTTATTGTTACACTTTTAGTTACACACATTTTTAGATAATTAAGATATATGTCTCTAATTATGTATAGTTTATACGGAAAATACTCACAGAACAAAGAAAATATAAAATAAAGTCCGATATGTGGAAATAAAATTCGTTTGCGCGCTGTTTTACGTGTATTTATTTGTTTTTAATACTTTTAGCATATTTTATTTGGTATGCTACAATAGACATAAAAGACGATACATAGACGTAAACATGTATTTTCAAATTTATAGATAGAAATTGTCAGTTTTTATATTGTGCAATTCAGGGTCTAGCAAATAAAGAAGAAGAACTAATTTTCATCACATTACTCAGAGTCAGTTATCTTTGCGAGTTTTGTGAGTTATCTTTTTGAGAATGTAGGTTACATCTAATGTCTTTTCATATTCTTTTGGAGGTTGGTTTGTTTACTTTGGAAACCTTTAAAAAAATAAAAATAAAAAAATAATAAATATATAATAAATATATATATATGCAATATTCAAAATTAAAACGAGTTAACAGTTTTATAATCAGCCTAATAAATCTTTTTATTTTCATTCATTTTATCACTGCTTATCATAGACTTTGTGATAAAAGTGCATTTTAGACAGTTTCAAACAGAAACAGAAAGCTTTACAACTCCGTTATTCTGGGTGTGTGAGCAATGCTATTAACATTGAGTATATTGCATGAAGGGTGGGGCGCGTGCTTATAACCACAGGTTGAATTTCGTTGCCACGCAACGGATGTAAGGTAAATCATCCGCGAAATTTAAATCTTCAAGAAAAGAATCGTGTGTTTGGCTGAATAGTCACTACCACACAAAAGTTCTCCGGGAAAAAAAATCAGCTGCACTCCCAAGTCTCAACAGAAGCGTCGTTCAGCTAGAAGGTTAGTGTTGCGCCTTAGCTGAAAAGAGTGCAAAGCCAGCTATTTCGAATATAGCAGAAATGAATACAAATGAGAGAAATTGCCAAACTTGTCTTGATGAAAATTAAGGACCAACAGTTGTGCTATTCCCCAGCAAAAAACGGTCGGTTTACGGAAAAAAAGCAATTCAGTCACACAATCGTTTTTGCACGCTTTTACATTGCAATCTGATGGAAGGATCTAGGCCCTTTTGCACTCAGAGAGCTACGTGGCAGGCATACGAATTTCCATGCATACAAATTCACTCCTGCTTTAGAGCGTGCACGGAATGGATTCCAAACTACGTCACTCGCTGAGCGGGACGCTCGTGCTTCTTTCAAATTTAAATCAAAAAAGAAAAGCATTTTACGAAATGAACGTTTCCATAATGAGGCCAAATAAATCAATTGTTTGCTGAAGGCACGCTAATTTAATAAGATGCATTTGAATTACAATAAATGTAATTTTGTTGTTTGTTTTCTGTTGGGAAATTACAGTTGTTTTATTCAATTCATCCAGTTGAGATTACTGAAATGACCCGGACTGAGCAATAAAACAATTCTCAATAATCGCGTCGGTGGTATTACAAAATATGGAAACTATTACCCTGGTTTATTGGGGACAAGAGTTTTGAAAAAGAAGAGTACTAATATGAATAGTGCAACACATTTATCATGTCTCTTTGATGCTATCATGGACTATGATTTATACCTAGAGACATTTTTCTTTTTTGAGAAAGCCTTAGAATGTCTGATAATTTATATTCAGTTGAGAGGAAAATAATCTCAATCAAAATAGTGTATGTCAGCTGGTATAATACATAATAAATAACTAGTACAAAAAAACAGCATAACTATGTTCAGGTTTGGGATACCCATAACCACGAACTATTTAGAGTCTCAGAAAATCCTTAGTCATTGACGGAAAACTTTGAGAATAAGATGAAAAACGTATTACACTGTTTGTTTTTGCAAGGACGACGTGAAGCTTATCTTTACTCGATAGAGATAGATAGTAGGCTATATAGACAATTGCATGATTGTTATGATTATTTTTGTTTTTCAAAAAAGCATATACAGAAACATACACATGTTAACAGAAACAAAAAAGAAAAAAATAAGACAATTAGAAAGTATGACAATGCAAGGTGAAAACGTATGGGAAGTTCTCACATTTCTATATTTAGGCCAAGGGTCAAGATCGAGGGGAAAAAATACTCTTCAAAATTCACTTTGTAAACATTTCAGAAACTGTCTCGGTATTTGCCTAGATGAAACGTTTAACAAATTAATGTGTCTTAATTTAAAATGTAGTTTCAATAGTTAAAATTACGAAAGAAAGAAAGAAAGCAAAAGAAAGTTGCACCGATGCATCTGAAAGCTATCAGATTTATTGTTCTCATTCACTTCTCGCTGAGTCAGTACTGAACTTAAATAACAACCACGGGGGAAACGGTTTGACAACGGTTTGTTTCAGCTTCGTCAATGTGTTTGTGTACAATATCTGTATATAATAACAAGTGTAATACTAACAGTATAAAATATAATCAATATTTAAAATGGCAAGGGGAGGGGAAGGCCTACAAGAGATGCTACTAGGTTGAAAGTCATCACAGCGCGCAACAAATCTGTCATTGCTCCTGAAAATATTTTGAAATTGATTTTAGTGAAAAATATAAAGCAAATCATTTAAATCAACACAGAGAATTCATATTGCCAAATTTACACAGACTTGTTATCAAAACCCACCAAAAAAATCTGCCTAGAAAAAGCAGTGAAGAGAGGGCAATATCCACGATTATTCAGCCAAACAACAACAAAAAGTGTTTACAAGGGGTCGGCTGAAATTGGAAAATAAGTGCAGCTTGAGAGTAATCAATCTTTTTTTTTTTCCTTATTTTTTTTCTTAAGAGTTTTCTCTGTGTAAAAGCTATTCACAGAAGTGTGGTCCACAAAAATACTATGAAATAGAAAAGGTGTAGTTTGTTGCACATAATGCTCCAAGAGTAGACAAGACAATTCCGTTTTGTTAAAATGAGTAATATAATTCCTGTGCGTAAAATTGATACGTGTCCTGGGGTAAATTCTTCCACTGTTTAATATTTAATGTTTGTCTGCATTGATCCATGTCCTTGGGAGTTCTTTTGTAATTTCAATCCATAAAGTCTATGTTGGCTTTGGGCTGGTTATGATTTCGGTGTCAGTGCACCAGAATCTCCTGGCCATAGGAGCTCGCAGTTGTCACGTTGTGGTTGCTGTCCGGTTCATCTTTCAAACTTGCACCTTTTAAGTAATCTATCACAAAACTCCCCTGCAACACAGAGCAAACAGAGTCATTTATCGTTAGGGACATTGGAGGATAAAACGAAGAGCTTTTAAAAATGTTAGCTTCGGCTTCTCTTGTAATTTACATAGAATATTTGTGATATCTTGCTGACTTGAAGTGTATGTAAAATGATTTGTTCTACGTCTCAGTGAACATACGTTTGCAGTCCATGGACGGAGGCGGTGTGTCTGCACTCACGTTGCCGGCATGGCTGTACACGTCCTCGGGCGTCTGAGGGACTCCAGGCGGCGTCATCCTCTTCTCCTTCTGCCTTCGGTTGCAGAACCAGACCCGAACCACCTCCTTTTCCAACTGCAGGCTGTCCGCCAGAGAGGTTATCTCCTGCGCTGACGGCTTGGGGCATTTCAAAAAATGGCTCTCCAAGGCTCCCTTCACGCTCACCTCGATGGAGGTGCGCTTCTTTCGCTTTCTCCCTTGAGCTGCTATTTTGTCGATGCTGGTGGGACTGCCCGTGGTCGAGTCGGCCTCCTCCAGCCACTTGTTTAGCAGCGGCTTGAGTTTGCACATGTTTTTGAAGCTCAGCTGGAGAGCCTCGAACCTGCAAATGGTGGTCTGCGAGAAAACATTTCCGTAAAGAGTTCCCAGCGCTAGCCCGACGTCGGCTTGAGTAAAACCCAGTTTGATCCGACGCTGCTTAAACTGTTTGGCAAACTGCTCCAGGTCGTCGGAGGTCGGCGTGTCCTCGTCTGAGTGCGAGTCGTGGCTGTTGACTCCCGCGTGGTGCTGCTGGTGGTGGTGGTGGTGAGGGTGCTGCTGCTGATGATGGTGGTGGTGATGATGGTGATCCATTTCTGGCGAGTCTCCTCGCATCAGCCCCGGGTGGACTAAGCTCCCGGGAGGGTTCAGCATCCCGTTGACTGTGAAGCCACCCGGCTGGGAATAAATGAGAGACTGCTGGGACTGCTGCTGTCCTCCGGTGATGGTGGGGATGTGGGAGGCTGTGGTGCCACCCCATGCGCTTTGGTGCGACTGGTGAGCCCCCAAATGCGAGGCTCTGTGGTGCAGCGCGGTGCTAGAGTGCAGGTCCTCTCTGTTTGAGCTGTTCTTCACGTCTTGTTGCTGTGGGCTCCCGGCCATGCCAACTGGGCTGGAGGACCAAGGGGAGCCGGCTTCTGCAGCAGCAGCGGCTGCGGCGGCTGCGGCCGCGGCGGCCGCATGTGGCAGAGAGGTAACCCACTGATGGGCATGGCTCAGCATGTGCCCCCCGTTACTGGCAGCCATGGCTCCTTGCATGAAGTCGCTCTGCACCATCTTGACCGCGGGGTCTCCTCGGTAACCTCCCGACACCGATGTTACGGCACCGCTTCCCGGCTGCATGCCACCACCTCCGGACTCCGAGTGCACGATCGAGGCTGATGAGAGAATGCTATTGCTGGCCAGGTAAGGATTGGAAGCCGCTGTGGCCATCCCCCCTCACCACTTTGAACAATTCTACTTGTTATTCCCCCTCCCCGTATTGCCGTAACTTTTAGAAGGCACGCACTATTTCATGAATTATTCAAGCTGGAAAAGTATGCGTGGTATTTTGATTTGGTCCACCGACAGCACAGCCAAAGATGGTCAAAATATATCCGTCAAAACCTCCTTTTATCAGAAACAAAAGGATAAAGAAATACCTTCAGCGTAGAAATCCACATTATGTTTTTACGATTGCATTCCGTTCTTAATGTCATCGTCTTAAAGACCAGTTCTGAAACCAAAAAGTCTTGCTTGTTCTTCTTCACATCAACTTCTCGTGACGATTACACAAATCCCTCACCGAACTTCATCGCGCGCTCTCTTGACTTGATGTGGAGGCTTATCAGCAGACGCTCCTTTGTAAACTTCTCTCCTGTCCCGCAACCCACAAAAGGCGCTTCCTTACACAGTCTTGCTTCTCGAATTTCTTCTTTTCACAGAGTCCATCTGACGTTAATCTTCAATACGTTCAACTGCACACAACTCTGTTAAATGCCCGCGCAATGGAGAGCTTTCGCTGTCTTCGCTCGCTCCGTTCCTCTCTCTGAGCGCGAGAGCACGCGAATGTTTACGTTCAGCCCCCGCGTGCGCACACCATCCACATCCTTCACCCAATTACCGCGAGGAAGTTTCTGCGAGATTGATGCTCATTGGATATCCTTCGGGAGAGTGACAGATAGGGCACAGCTAAGAAATCACGTCAAGGCGTTGCAATTTGCTATGTCTAATTTGGATATGTCAACATACGAATAAAAGCGACTAGACCTTCTATCCGAGCAGGAAGCTTTAGTTAATATAATTGTAGTGCGATGTACTTAATAATTGGCTAAATTGAGGTTTTGTGTTTGTTACAAAGGAAATAGCTTGAGTTGTTTTCGTCTTAGCTTTTTATTTTTTACTTTATGTTGGCCTTTTGTCTGCAACAGGCATTTCACTTGTTAAAATGTATTTTTGCTGATGATAAATTATAATTGTGTATGATAGCTTGCCAATGGGCATGTAATAAACAAACAGGGAAATCAGGATAGAGATAAAACAATGCAAACAACAGGCTGATAAAAACATTAAGCATTTCAGTTTTGGCTTAGGGGTACAAATGAAGTAAGCACAGATTAGATTTATATCCAGAAAATATATGTAATCTACTGTTACCACCATGTAAGAACTAATAATTTAACGGAAAGAGTGTTTTATAGTTTAATCAGACTTATTCCAAGAATAAAGCAGAGCCATTTCAAAGACTGAGCCGTGCAAACTTTTAAATTTATTTATTTATTTCATTTTTTTTAATTGTCTCCAGCTCTCTGCTACAACGAGTTAAAAAAACAAAACAAAACAAAACAAAACAAAACAAAAAAACACATAGCCTATAAAATACAAAAACAAAGCACAAATGAACACAATCGGTGTGTAGCCTAATAAATACCAACTATTTCATCTTGTTTAATTAGTTTTAGTGGTACCTTTGGTACATAGAACTTATGAATCCTTTAAGAGAAAAAAGGAACCTTCAGAAGGACGAAATAATCCCTGAGTGGTGATTTATTATGGTTGTTGGTTTATTTGTAGACTGATACACCCCTGGAATAGCCTACATATAACCTATTGTATAGTGTCGAGGACAGGGACACTCGTGCACTGCGAGCGAGGAACAGTTAGTGCTGATTTTCATTTGCATAAATTTTCATATGTTTAAGTGAAAATAATAGCGGAGCGGAGGAGAGCGGGATTCACTCGAGACGGAGCGAGAGAGAGAGGGAGCTGCGCTGGATTCATTCCTGCGGTAAGAGATATACCCCTCTTTCTCACTCTCTCCGTCTGAATGTTTTGTTTTAATCGCCAAAAACTGTCTATATTCATTTAAGAGCCGTGTTGTATCGCTCTCTCGTAAAATCTGCTGTAAAACGTATTTGTGCGCAGTGCTTGTTCTTCAGCGAGGGCCTTGCGCTTACTGTGATAGCCTACAAATTCTGATTATAAAATAAATGCGGGTTTGCTTGAAGGCCGGTAACGGTAGCAAATGCAAGGACGCAGAGGGTTAAATGACATCAACTCTTCTTGACAATTTCATTAAGCTTCTTAGCTTCTTAAGCAAAGACTTCCAGGATTTTATATCATTGACTTAAGGTAGGCTAGGCTTCTTATTTATTCATTTATTTATTTATTTTTTGAAGTCACAAAGATATAACGAATTAGTTATTAAAAAATGTAGTTAATCGAGTTTTGCTCTAACTGCAATTTGAAAAGAAATAAGTTTGTGTAGTTTTATCAGCTAAACACGTTAAGGCTGTTTTTCAAGGAGCAGCCCAGTCCAATTTAAAACTCTTTAACAATACGCGTGTTAATAACTTACAAGTCTATTCACTGGCTCCCTGCAATTTCTACTGCCTGCTTGAAAATGAGCTGTCTGAAATCAGTTTCCTAAAATATAAAATTACATTGATTAATCACAAAGCCATATTGTCGGTCAGATTCTTGCCGTAACAGCATTCTGAATTAAGTTGCACAGACTAACCTGATCCTGTCTGTAACAGGTCATGCAATAAGTTTATAACGGGAAATATGTAGTCTATCAGCTGGCATGGGTACATGGATGATCCATCAATCACTGTCCGACAAAAGTCATGTTTTAACAATGGCTCAGTGTGTCATTTGTAAATTAAGATTCTTTATTTCTTGTCACGCCTTCATTTTGCGCACTAATTGACGCGTTGAAAGGTTGTTTTACTTGGGGTTAATGTCGAGGTTTGCATGAAAAGTAGCAATGAAGTAACGAGGAGCCTTTACACCGCCATGACTGTGATTTAAAATAAGTCTTTAAAAAAGATTTATATATATATATATATATATATATATATATATATATATATATATAATTTGAACTAGCCTAGTGCTTACTTTGCACTTTATAATCTTTAAAATATGTCTTTTTAAAGCCCTCCATCTTACAAACTTAAACAAGATTAAAGAAATTGTAATTTGTAATTTTTAACGAGCATGACTATATTACACAGTCTTTACATTCTCAGTAAATTGTTAATAGCCTATATGTAGCTAACATAACCTCTGCCTTTCCCAAGTTAGACGATCGTAGTGGACCTAACAGAAATTCACCTAAGAAATTAAAAAGCTAAATCTTAATGGCACCATATCTAAAATGACGAGGTAACATTGTAGACTTTATTCCCAAAGTTTCTTAAAGTTGAAGCAGTTTATTACTTGTTTAAAGTTATATATAAATGATGAAATAAAGTAATAAACATTACTATTATTAACCATATCAATTACCTATAACTGACTTAGTGAGGTCTAAAAAAAAGTTGTTGCTTAAACGAAGAAAAATAAGTTTCCCCCGAATAATTCTATTGCGTACCCTACCCTACACACACACGCACCTATTTCCCTTAGTCCCTGTATTACATTAATCAAAGCACATATTTCCCAAGGGAATCCACACATGGATCACAGTAAATCCTAGTGAAATTGAATCACACAGAGGCCTAACTCAGCAGCCCTGGCCGTTATTTTCCATACATATTTTTGAGTGATTTCTTCTAAGAGAAAACATGGGAAATATTTACACCTATTGACCTTCACCACTAAATAAGCTGCCATAAATGGGCTTCCTAGCTAGACAAGGCATTGGCAACCCTACAACCAACCCAATGTTTCCCCTTGAAAGGAGCAACAAAAATTCTACCTTGCGTTGTTCTCTAGACTAAAGTGTATTTGGTGCTTATATTTCGCTGAAGTGCGTGATTAGAAATGTTAAACTATTTCAGATGCCTCACTGCCTCGTTGAAATGACATCACAGAGATGTCGTGAACATTTCCAGCTCTACAGAGCTGAAACTGTTCAGGAAAGTTTCAAACGTGCTATGCTTTTTCCTGCAAGTGACTGCAATTCAAATCTCTTTTCCCCCTGCAGGTGAGAGCAAGTCCCTCTGATAAACACAAGACACACAAGGCCTTCTTTCAGTGAAAGCTCCTTTATAGGGGCGGGATGGCTAGGATTATCTTTCCTTCTGTCCTCGTCTCTCTCGTGCGCCATCTCAGCTGGCTGAGCATTCCAGCAATGTATAGAAAGTTGTTTTGGACAGATGTTTACATTATATTCTGGATATGACCCCATATTGTGCACCGTTCTAAGTCGTCAAAAGTGACCGGCTGACTCATTGAGAGATTTTAATAATTTCCTTCTAAGAAAGAACACTACAGCACCTCTGAAAGGCTCCAGCAAAGGTGTTATTCGGCTATGTTCGAGGTTTTCTCTGGGTAAAGCTCAAACCAGCTGGAGCAAAAATCACAGAATTGTCCTCTCCTCCTTTATTTCTCATGTGCGGCATTTGCATTTTACTCAGCTTAGCAAAAGAAATAGCCTGCAGCGAGAAAACTGTATCCACTATGCATATAAGAAAGAAAGAGAGGGAGAACGAGAGAATAAAAGACGTGAAAAAGAACACAGACAGGCTGACTGAAAGGAAATGAGAGATAATCTCAACGCTACTGTCCATTTTTCCAATGTAGTCGCAAGCCATCATCCGTAATGGGAAAAATGCATCAGCATGCGCCGCTAGACGAAGTGCAATCCACACGTTCTTTTGTCACCTAACCACGGATATCTTCACTCTATGGTCTTAAATAGTCCTTTGATGGTATCTCGAGACCAATTTACAGATCTTCGCCATTATTACCATAGAGCAGACGCATTTTGCCGGCCCGTCTTTTGGAAAGGGGGCATTCTCAGGGAAGTATCCTGGCATGTTACCTGAGGACACCACAGGCGTGTTATCATCCTCAGACCCTGCCAGCTATACATGTCCCCATCTCTCCTGACAACTAAAGGGACCCATCACTGTTTCAGCCCACAGAGAATGACTCAAAGGGCCTTTAAAGTGAGTAAAACCCATTCTCTTTAATTCTGATTACACTCTGAAAGTGTCTTTAGCATGTGGCGGCTAAATTGGGCTATCAGCGCTAAGTAGCGGCGGGGAAGAAAAGAGCCAATTATGCCAGTCAAAGCCAGATGATGATTCTCATCTTCACTCTCTCTCTAACACACACACTCACACACTCGCACACAAACAAAAGAGAGGAGAGGTATATGTGTCTTTTGTTCTAAAATATAGAACGCACATCGCCTGACACACCTTTCACAGTATTGAGAGACACCTACGGATCCGCGATTTCACTCTTACTGACTTCATAACAAGACTCTACATCTGCTTAATATAAATAGCCAAGGCTGTAAGCTATAAATTCATATCCATAACAATCATAAATACGTACAGTTTAAAAATAAAGCAATACTTTCTGAATCAACTGTTTGTTTTATTTATTTCATGCACGATGGGTGACTCAAACCCTATCAGATGTTTATTTGTGTGGGATAAAAGCAGAACCTGTAAAACCTTCAACAATGCAGTAAGATTTAACTTAATTCAAGTGACTGTATCCTGAGGGTAATTTGTGCCAAATCTGAGCTTCGCTGTGCCTGCGTGATTAATGTGCATAGAGGAGTTTATCCCTTCAAACACATTCGCTGTTTTGACAATCTAGCATTCTTAGAATAGTAAGGTGCTCTTTGACTAAAGCACAGTCCATTAACTCCTGATACACTCCTGATCTCCCACTGTTACTGCTGGATGTCGTGGATGTGAGTTCATGTACTTCCTGTGAACTTTTATGTGCTTGGAAGGGGTCAGATGGTTTGCGATCACAATATTAGGACTGATGGCTGAGAGGACTGAAGTTTGTTCTTCATTCATCGATAAGAGAGAGGGATGTACTGTATTTTGTATCCATCAATCGCTTTACCTCAGCATGTACTTGCAGGGAGAAGGGTGTTGCTGGTACGCTGGATAAAAAAAGAGATATCACATATGCAATGTAACACATTACCTCACTGAAAAATATTGCAGTACCTCTACTTGATGTAACCTATGACTTTGTTAGTGTTACCTAATTGCCAGGTTGAATAAGAATGAATGAAACGTTTAATGTTTGTGTAAGATGTTTTTTTTAATAAAACAAGTAACTTTTCATTAAAGCTGGCAGTTACAGTAGCATCAAAAGTTTATGTTTGACTGAATGGATGTTTCCCTTGAACAAAAAACAAAAACAAATGTATGTGCTTAAATACACTGTAATAATGCTAAAAAATATATTTCTGCATAAAGACACATAGAAAAAGCTGCCAACGAGGGTTGCAAATGTGTAAAGTAAGAGTTTGGAAAAGCATCTTAAGCTGGTTGTGAGAATGCCAAGAGTGAGCACTTTAAAGAGTCTAAATTATTATTGATTTAGTCATAACACCGCTTTGATTGTGTTATTTCGTATTTGTGAAATAAATAAAACTAAACAATGTTTGCACATATTAAACCCTTTGCACATGACTAAAAAAAGGGCATTCAATAATATGAATTAATTCATAATGTAGCTCAATTATTGTTTTACACGAATGCTTAAATGCCATTCCCTGTGATATCATGTTTTTAGAGTGTTAATGTTTCTTTAAATATAACCACATTACATGTATTTTTTTTCTCTTTTATTATATAGTTTAACAAAGTACCATGCAAAAAAAGATAAATATTCCAGAGGTATTTGGCACTTCACTATTTGAGTCAGCCATGTTGAATATATGCTGTCATAAATAAAAAGCACAATGACATATACTGGTTTAAAATTCGTTTTAAAAATCTGTCCGTTGTGAACAGTAGCGTAACATAACACAACAGCAAAAATGAGTTAAATCATCATTATATTTCAGCTCTGATATCTTATTGTCAGATGTACATAAACGAATAAAATGTATGCCTTGAGTAACTCACTTCGTACAAAAGGATCTGCTAAAAGCATAAATGTTAACTCCTTCCACCCACAATTCCACAGGACATCAATTCTGCTAATAACGTGGAGGCTGATTCCCAATCAAGGCGTCTCAGAGCCACAAAACTTCTCTGAAGATCAACTGCAGTTGTAAAGCTGAACTAAAAGAAGTTGAAATAAAGCTTTCCCTCTCTTTCTCTCGCAAACTCCTTCTGTTCTGTGGTTTATTCCCCTCCCCGCACTTTTCTGGTCTTTCTTCACATCCCTTATCTCTTTCTCACAAGACCTTCCACAGTCTGTGGTGCTCAACAGGCTGTCACTGCTCAAACACTATTTCATAAAAGCACCGACATCACACAGAAACAAACATACCCTAATACACACACACACACACACACACACACACACACACACACACTGTACACCTCAGTAGGGAAACATACAGCTACCCACAGACACTAGCAAAAAGCCTAAAGCCATACAAATATATCTCAGTATATATAGACACGCAATCACACATATAGTTACCACACATAGATTTTTATGTGACTATTATATCTTCTCTGTGTCTGATGTTATATATTTGCTACTAACAAATACATTAATGTCACTTTTTTACTGTGTCAATCCTTAACTTTGGAAGATTGGATATAACACCCCAGTAAGTTGCATATAACACTGCAGTTCTATTTGATGTATAAAATTGTCAATATACAGATATACTGTAGTCACGTGTAATTACCATATGTATATTTCATACAGAGTTGGTTCACAAGTCTGTTTCATGATTTTAATGAATAAAAAGGAAATGTTTTTCTTCACATATATATTTTTTTATATACAGTATAATACTTTGCAGGCATACTTTAAGAAATAGTGTGAAGATGTTCAATTTAATTTGATTCACATAAAACATATCACAGGCAAACATTTTGTCTTTTACAAAACTATTGAAAGATTATGGAGCTGAATTTTCCTAACAATGTGATAGTGTCAGCAGATGGTCTTTGTAGTGGCTGATGATTCTTGTTGCTCTAACACTGATTCTCCTCAAACTGAATGTTCCTGACATTCTAATGCTAAAGGTTCCAGATGATTAATTTCACTGAAGCAGAGTAAAGCAGTTTCACCATTGATAGAGTACCGGGACATCATTGGTCATTTCTTAACTTTGCTTTGCTTCATACAGAAGCGAACTGAAATTTAGCAGAAGTCTGATGTACACAACAAAAAATGATTCCCCAACACTGTTCAGATTATTTTAAAAACATATATTCATTCAACACAATTATGTTTGGTGTCCTATTTAAACAACTGCATTGTGTTAAACTGGTTTTTGTTTCAACTCAATATTTTCATTTTGAAAGAACATAAATTATTTTACTTGTGTAATTAAGATGATAAAACTGGCAGACTTGTTAATATTTAATGCTCTTTTATGTTTGTATTTAAAAGACCTTCTGCTATGTTAGTGTTTTTGTGGGTTACCATTGTGGTAAAGTGTAGAGCATGCGCTAACATGAATCAAAGGTGTTTTAATAATAATACTTTGGCCATGCCATGGATGTATCAAAACCATCTTTATGTTATGCATAATAGGTTGGCTAATGCGTAAAGGTAAGTAAATTATTATTTTTTTATTTTAGTATAGTTCTTTTTTAGTATAGACCTTCTTCCTATTATTTAATTTTTTGGTTAAATATTTTAGTTTGAGTTCAACAAGCATAAAATTGATCAACTTCATTAAAACTATATTTGATCAAATTAAGTTGACCCAACTCAATTAATCGCATTCATTTCTTTTTTTTTTTTTTTGAGTTGGGGCTACACATATGTATTGGACGGAAATCCTGCCTTCAATTAAATTGAGTTCATCCAATGAATCATTTTTTGTAGTCAGGCTGAATCTTTAGTGGAATGCCACTCTGGACAACAGAAATATTAACAAAACATAAATGTATAGTTGCCTTCAGGGAGGCAACATGGGAACATCAGGATTAGATAAAAAAAAGTTAAAGAGATTAGACACAGCTTATTAATATGACATCTACAAATAAAAACAAAACAAAACTGTAAATCCTGCCTGATCTAGCAATTTGTATATATTTTATGAGGTGACTAATTTGTATGATTTTGTATGACAATTTTATGTTTTTCTGCTAAATTGTATGTATTTTACAAATTGCCAATTTGTTTAAATTTGAATAAATGGCCTTCACCCAAAACCTACCCATCGCTAAGGTTTAGACAAATCGTACAAAATCGTTACGAGTAAAGTAATTTTTATGAATTAGTCACTTTGTAACAAACTTGAGATTTGAGCTTTGGTTGCCAGCATAAGGGGCCTCCTGTTGATTACCACAAAAAATAAAGTAATTTTGTAAATACAATAAAAATAACGTGATTGACTAAAATAACCAACATTTCAAATAATTGAAATATTAATTTTAAATCCTAAATTTCCCTCAAAGAAAAAAAAGGGGAAAAAAAGACTTGGCTATTTTTTGCTTTATTGAAGGAACCAAGAGCGTTCAGGGAAGATTGGACTAAATTTCAGGTAAGTGAGAAAATTCATTGCACAGCAATGAGCTGCATAGACAGTGTACAATACTTACTGAACGATGCACCCTTTAAATAGGACAAATATCAAATCAAATTAAATTTGTCTCCAAACGATTCAACTGTGTCTTTTGTAAAATGTTCTTTTTTTTTTTTTTTTTAAATAAAAGGAACAGACTGGAAGTGTTTTATGTGGCATCTTGCATCAAGGAATATACAGTTAAGCCACTAGCTTCTAAACTGTACTTTATGGTCATCAACATAGTCATTGTGCTTATGCAGATAGATAGATAGATAGATAGATAGAAAGATAGATAGATACATAGAGTTTGAATGTGCACTGGCTCATTAGTGTGTATGTGTGCATTTGTGTTCACACTCCTGCTGCTCTCTCTTCTTTGCTCGCAGTGTGTATTAAAGTTTGATAACCTGTGGACACAGGATCTTCTTTCATCTCCCTCCTTCTCTTCCTGTAGTGCAGACTGTCTGACTAGCAATCTTACCTGCAGTCACTGCATTAAAACGCTTATCCTTAAGTAGCATTTCATCTAAAGCCCATGCAAACTACCCAGCAGGCATCAGCAGTAGCACACACAAACAACACGATTTAAGACACTAGGATTTTTCAGCGCACCAGGTTTCACTGAATGAATCTGCTGATTCGCTGATATTTGGCACACGCCGCTTGCCATTTGGTCAGAAATAATGTACGTTTTTTAAAAGTTCCCAAAAGCAGGACATCTGGTGTGCTAAACATCACCACTGCCTCGTCTTCACACGCTGCAATGGCACAGCATCTCTGCTGAAACAGATTTATGGCTTGCCAAGTGTTTTCCAGTAATCCCTGCTGTGTTCCACTGGATGCTGCAGAACAGGAAGTGCCAACCTCACAGAATATCTGGCATCACGATGCCTGCGCGAAATCCTACGTAGGAATGTTAATCTTTTCTAGTATATGCACAACACGCACATATTCACGAGCAAACATTAAAATATTTGCACAAGTGAAATTATATAAAGTAACCGAAAATAAGTAAAAGCAACAGAAGACGTCCAAGCGAGCTTAAACACACAAAGCGGGCCTTTGAGTATCAGTGTTTTCGTGGCGTATTTACAGCGTGCATTTAGAGGGCACAGCTCGCTCCGTGTGTGTGCTTTGCAGAAATTACCAGTAAAAACCCCTCACCATGGCACTCAGCAGCCAGCTGGCCCTAGTAGCCTGTGTTGCCCAGGGACTGTGGAAAGCCGGGCTGGCAGAGGGAGGGCAGCTCTAGGGTAGAGAGAACTGGCAGATCCAGGCCTCCAGGGGCTACAGAGATGCTCGGAGTCCAGAGAGCAGTCACCCCGCTCTGGAGGAGGAGGACTCGGCCGGGCAGCCTGGCTCTACAGGGACTTCGCTGCTCTTGCCCCACCGCTGTCGTCTTGACCCGCTGACTCCCCATAGATGCTGGCACGTTGCCAAGCAGTAATGGCAGACTGCACAAAGGCACTCTGCCAACGTCCTGCTGTGAGTTTGTGACTGGCAATGAATATAAATCAGCTATGCGTGCGTGCGTACATGTGTGTCTTTTTAAGCTATTTGAGTCTTAGTACTCTAATCCATTGAAACCCAATGTGTGTATCTTTATGAATGTCAGCGCGTATCACTATGTTCAGCAGTTTTAGGGGTTCACGGGTGAGAAGGTCTGAACATATTTGCACACCATCACACCCTCAAATCATTTGAGATGCAAGCCGCACCTTAGTCCATTAAGATGAAATATGATCAGAACCATCTCTCCAACTGAGAGTGTCTTCATGATATCATATGCTTCAACCCGTACTTCTCAACTTCATCTTCCATGATTTTTACGGACTGGTGCTGAGAAAGTTAGCAGATCACGTGTTATTTCACCTCTAATAATGACTGATGGTCATGATGTGGTCTGTGATGATGAGAAACAAAAACATTTCACAGCAAACTCCATACCTAGTGAGCTATTTAACCATGGTTTTCCTACAAAGACAACTAACCATAGTTGCTGCACTAACCATAGTTTAACCATGGTATTTGGTTATACAAATGGTATTCGATACGCCAAAAAAACAAAACAAAACATGGATATTACACATTAACTACAATTAAATAAGACACTGGTTCATTTTCTCAAAGGATCTCAGCACAGGAGACTTAAGGTTCTTGCACATTAAGTCAGAAATCTTTGTATGTGTTCTTTTTTCGTATTTGTCATTCTTTCCAACACAGTCTCACAACCAATTTGTATTTATTTTACGAGGAGGCAAATTCATACGACCTTACTCATACGATTTGTCTAAACCCCAGTGACGGGTAGGTTTAGGGGCGGGGTTATGTGTAGGTAATTCATACAAATTTATATGAATTGGCAACTCGTAATATACAAACAATTTAGAAAAAAATCATATTAATTCGTAGGAGTGAGGTCGTACGTATTTGTCACGCCGTAGGCGTGTTCTGTGTATGTTTTTTGTGCCATGAGCTCTATGTTTATGTCTCCGCCCCATCATTAATGTTCACTCCCTGCCGGCCGTGTGTGTCCAGGTGTTCCCAATTGTCTCTGATTGATGTTTGTATAAATACCGTGTCCAGTGTATGCCCAGTTGTCGGATGTTAACGTTGCTCTTGCGTTTTCCTTTGTTTTGTTGCTTTCATGTAATAAATGTTCTTCTTGCATTTCATTCCTGCCTCCGAGTCATGCCTAGACACAAGGAAGCAAGAGCGCGAGACGCTACAACCGCCGATCGTGACAGAACATCCAGCCACCGAGAGGATGGCGTTCACTAGAGCGAATGCACACATCTTCGCGGACCTCGGTCGGCATCCACCGATACAATTACATGGTTCCCGTCTCGCAATACGGCGAGGTCCACCTCTAAGATTGCCTCGTTGCGCCGAGCTGAGAGGTACAGCTTCATTTACATTCTCGCAGTACAGACCGCCGTGCTGGTCACCTCCAGCGATCATTTCACCAGAGGAGGCGAGGAGACTTATGGAGAGGGGTGCACTCGCGCTCAAAATGGCGGCCGAAGAAACTGACGCCGATCCCAGCGGTGTCAGATTCACCCAGAGGGTTACGAGTCCCGTCTAAATCCCTCGCGGTTGGTAGCCCATGAATCACTGGTTTTGGTCCTGTTTCACGGCGTAAGGGGTCTTGTTCTGTTCAATCTGCCCCAGTGATTCAACCAGAAGAACTGTCTTCTTCCCCAGTGGTCTCAGAACTGCAAAAGATGGATTTTAACTCTGTTTAACGGCGAGAGGGGGCGTGGTTAACCCTGTCAGTTCCATATTCAGTCGAGTCGAACTGCAGAAATCCCGCAAACAAAGGGTTCCACTCCCGTTTCATGGTACGAGGAGCCGTGTCCAGTCTTGTTGGTTTGCAAGTTGGATTACGAGTGGCCGGATCCGCCAGACCCAGTCTGTGATCCCGATCCTGAATGGCCGGATCCGCCAGACCCTATCTGTGATCAGGACTCAGGTTGGCTGGATCCGCCAGAGCCGGTTGGTAAACCAGATTGGTTAGTGTCAGAAGCGCCAGAGCCTGTGGTGAAACACCGACTCCCCGAGCTCCATGTTGACTGTAAGGTCCCAGGGCTAGAACCTCCAGAGCCTGTTGATGGCTTGGACTCTCTATTAGGTCCACTTATGGCTGCACCCTCTCTGGAGAGGCCGGCATCAGCCGTAGATTCTCCAGAGCCCCCATTCGTGGCTGCTCAACCCATGGAGGTAGCTGAGTCGCAGTCCGGAGGGTTCAGAGAGACATGAACCCAGTAGGTTGAGTTCCAAAGAGCGCTTCCACCATCGGCCCAACCACGGAAGGAGCACTTATGTCCTGTCTGGTCTCGAAGGGCGTATTCATTTCTTGTCTGGTCTTGAAGGGCGTATTCATTCCTTGTCTGGTCTCGAAGGGCGTATTCATTTCTTGTCTGGTCTTGAAGGGCGTATTCATTCCTTGTCTGGTCTCGAGGGCGATAACACTGACTGGTTGGTTCTTAAGGGCACATGGTCAGTCTGGTGGCCCCAAGAGGGCTCTGTCGCTGTCTGGCCGAGCCAGAGGGGCTCTGCTGCCATCCGCTCCGCCCCAGAAGATGGCCTCGCTGTCTGTTTCGCCCTGGTGGGCGTTTCCGCCACCCGATCCACCGTGGAAGATCTACCCATCGACTGCTCCGCCCAGGAGGATGTCTCCACCGCCTGCTCCGCCCAAAGGGACTTCTCCGCCACCTGCTCCGCCCCGGTGGGCTTCTTCACCAGCTGCTCCGCCCAGAAGAAGGTCTCCGACGCCTGTTCCGCCCCTGTGGGCTGCTTCGCCTTCTGCTCTGCCCTGAATGGCGTATGAACTGTTTGCTCGGCACAGGAGAGCATCTTCGCCACCTGGAAAGGCCAGGTGGGCTGTGCCACCGTCTGCAGCCCCCTTAAATATTTGTGACTTTTTCCCTCTTGCGTCTTGAAGCCGCGCCTTGGGGGAGGGTTATGTCACGCCGTAGGCTTGTTCTGTGTATGTTTTTTGTGCCATGTGCTCTATGTTTATGTCTCCGCCCCATCATTAGTGTTCACTCCCTAACAGCCGTGTGTGTCCAGGTGTTCCCAATTGTCTCTGATGTTTGTATAAATACCGTGTTCAGTGTATGCCCAGTTGTCGGATGTTAACGTTTCATGTCGGTGTTGTACTTGGCTTTGCTCTTCGCGGTTTTCCTTGTTTTCCTTTGTTTTGTTATTAATAAATGTTCAACATCACAAAATTTATCTTGCTCTCTTGGATTTATTTTCACTGAGCTCAGAGTAGCCTAATGCATTCTGATGTTACTTTTGTTACAAAGAATATATGAGATGCTGTATTGGAATTAGAGGTGTTGTGATATAATTAGGGCCGGGACTCGATTAAAAAAATTAATCTAATTAATTAGAGGCTTTGTAATTAATTAAGCAAAATTAATCGCATTTTAATCGCATATAAAAATTTGACCTGACAACAGTGAGAAGTATGTTTTTTCATATGGTTTTTTAGTATACCATTGAATAATGACTGAACACATAAGCATAAGCAACAAAATATTGTTTATTTTGTTCAACCAAGACCAACAGACCAATATTGTGCCGGCTCAATTTACGGCTCAATTTCAAATCACGCACCTGATGGCATTTACCCCTGATTACATGACCGGCTTTACTGACAAAATGCACAAACAGATCAGCCGATCTGGATCGGTGCATCCCTACTTTCAAGTAGCCTACATTCTGAACATTAGAAACGCTAGTTGGTGCTCCAGTATATTTTAGTCCGCCGAAACTCATCCAGTGAGAAACGTTCCAAAATAAGTGCAATTAAAATTCGTAAATAAAATTTAATGCGTTATTTTTGTGTTATTAATCAATCTAAATTAACGCGTTAAAGTCCCAGCCCTAGATATAATATACTTTTGGTATTGATAACACTTGACATGACACTTAAAACTGTAATACAGATATCATGTTTATTTAAAAATGTAATAATTTTGTAAATAAACCAGTGCCAGCAGTTGCTCTTTAGTTACCACTCCAACATAGTACGAGGCAGGATTGCACCTTACTGTTGGTTGCCACCCATCATAAAACGGAAAAAGAAGACAATGACGCAGTGGGTAGTTACAACAGCCACACAAAATCATGTCAGTGGAGATGAAAAATGGGAATTCTTGGATTCTGTAAAAAAGGGGGAGTGTTAGACACCCCACTCTGCAGGAAGTGTTGATCAACAGCATGCTTTAGTAGAGTTATGATTTTAAACTTTGTTCCTACCTTGAATCAAAGTTTAAGTTTGATTAAAAAAAAAAAACACAAAATAAATTGAAAAATGAATTTGACCTGTGGCTTTGTTATTTTACTTATTTACTTATTGTTTATTTATCTTAAATATTGTATAGGTCTAGATGTTGCCAAAATCTCATTATTCAGGTTTTTCTTATTTGTACTACAATGCACGGTAAATTCACGGTACTAGAATGTTTTAAACTACTACAAACATTTTACTATGGAATAGCCTACCATGCACAAATAAGTTTTTGCCATTTGGGAATGCTT
The DNA here is from genome assembly GCA_032275025.1 of Enteromius treurensis. Classification (NCBI taxonomy): domain Eukaryota; kingdom Metazoa; phylum Chordata; class Actinopteri; order Cypriniformes; family Cyprinidae; genus Enteromius; species Enteromius treurensis. The sequence goes on from JAUCMU010000151.1 coordinate 4,252,840, forward strand.
GCATATTATGTCTTAAACTGCTGTTCATTAGGTTTTAAGACAAAGTGCATTTTAAGTGTTTAAGGAATACACTACACGACTTTTATAATCCAAAAATATTTTTTTAAACTTTAGGCATCATACACTCACAGACTCTGTAAATAGTGACAAAGGAAAACTGAGCAACATACACTACATGACCGAGGATCTCTAACAGACTTTAAAGTTGTTCCGATCATAACAAACTCATGCAGAAACATGCGCTTTGGAGACACATGACAAATGACATGACAAAAGTTGTTCTAAAATCGGCTGAAAATATCAAACATGCTTAAAAAACTCTGACTGGATAAAATCGAAGTCTGAAGCTAAAAAAGTCTGTGACCATCATACACTGTGGAATCTGTCAACTTTGATCTGCAAACTGGTTCTGGCTTTCCTCAACTAGCGTCAGTTTGTTCAAACTTGAAAAATCGGGGTGAATCGAGTAGTGTATTCCAGGAATTAGTTTACAGTTTACGATGTACTTACTCAAAACTATACTGGTTATATAAGGTAACTAAATGGGTTAAGGTTAGGTTTAGGAATAGGTTCAGGGTTATTACCTATTTATTGTGGTTACTATAGAGTAGTGGACATGCAAAACAGCAGTTAAAAATAAGCACTACCAGAAGATCAGGGGAAAATGTACCAAAAGTACCATTGTACCATGACAATACTAGTACTCTTTTGGACTTTTACAATTGCAAAATTATGGTAGTGTTTGAAATACTTTGGAGTTACAGTGTGATACCATCATTTTCATTAATGGTAGCTGACTTTAAGCCCCTCTTGCTTCTAAAGAAGCTGATTCCTGTTCAGGTAACAGTTCAGTAACTCAGGTGCACGTGTGCATGGTCTTGGTGCGGTTTCTGGGAATCGCCTCGATTGAAAACGAAATAAGCAAATTTCAGCGTTCATAGCGGTTGGGTTTGAGTATGCGAGAGACCGTGTGTTTGTGTTTGCCTGTGTACTCCTGGAGTGCTGGCCTGAGGCCAAATGCTGTGTCTCACTGATAAAGCCTCCAAACTTCTGAAAGCCACGCTGTGAGTGGGCCTTCTCTATCACCGTGGCAACCCCAGAACATTCCCGAGGTTTTTCTTTGCCACCTCTTTTGGGCTTTCATCATGGCATTGAAGAGATTGCTTACCCCATCCCCCCAACTCACACACATGCACACACATACACACACAGACTGTCATTTCCTCTCTATTTTCCATCAAAACTCCTCAGTATGAAAATCAAGAAACTGTTTGCCCAATCCTAAGAAGAGAGAAAGAGAGAGAGCTTTTTAAAGTACAGCTTAACAACTCAGCATGACACAGAGCGCATGAGAGCACTCTCTCAGTTCAAATCAAGTGCTTTTAGATTATTTCTACTCCATTTCAACTCCACAGAGACTTCAAGACACTTTCAGCAAATTTCACTTCGAGCAAAGGCGCACGTGTCCTCGCGTTTGTTTATTGTAAATTTCTGCTTCAAATGAGCATGCTAAGCGTAATGTGCGGGCACAGTGAATCTCGACACAACGCATTACAAGTGTGAAATAGTGTCTTCCCACCCAGACACGGTTACTAGGAGCAATGGAAGTAATTGCATTGTGTTTTCCAGAGCTCTTTCTAATGGCTTAGCATTGTTTTCATGCCTGCGCTCCCTGATCTTTTAACTTGTGAGGCTTTCTCCTCCGAACAAGTGTCCCCTTCTTTTCATGCGTGTGTGACCCCATGCCCCTTCTCACACCCCCTTCCTCCAAACAATGATGTCCCGTCCCACACTCGCAAAAACTCCAGCTCGGACGTTTGTTTAGCACCGTCATTTGTGGTTGCAACATTTAAACACTGATGTACTAGCAGAGCTGAGTAGATTACTTGGAAATTGTAGGCCGTTACTGATTACAAATTACGTGACAAAGGTAGTAATGGTAGTTAGTAACGTAATCCATTACATTACTCATTTTGGGTAATGCAGTTAGACTACTTTTTCATTACTTTAAGACTACTTTTGATATAAGTCATTTATCACATTGATTTAAATGTAATAATCTTGTACCATGTTGAAAGAAAAAACAAAGAATAAGAAAATATGTTCCATTAACTACATAAAATGTGTTAAATTAAACATTAAATAGGTTTAACAAATTAGGGTTTGCAAAGGAACTGCAGGGGGCTCGTGAGTTTAATAAAAATCTAGTAATCAAATCAATCATAAAAATGTAAAATTAAAATAAGTAATTTTCAAATAACATCAATCAAAATAAACTTTTGCTATAAAATGTCATTTTTAAATGGAAACATGCAAATGTGATAATAATTTGGTAAATATATTAGGTAAAAGATGCTCAAATGACCAAACATTCTGCAAATATCATACATGTAAAAAATAAATAAAAGAAAAATGTAAATTTGTGCATTTCAAAATTCTGATTCTGATTATGTAATCCAGATTACATGTAATCAGTTACTACCCAGCTCTGTGTGCTATAGCATAACCTTCTGCTATGTTCTGTCTGTCCCATTTCAACCCTCTCTTCCCAACCATTCCCACCTCTCTCAACGGGTTTTCACAATTTCGTGAAGACTTCAGACAGAGTGACCTATTGTTTGGGGGCTGTGCCTTTGACCCAGTAGCTGAGCCGGGGCATTCTCCTCTTTGTCTTCTTGTTATAGCGAGCCCCTCTTAAAGCAGGGGCTCTGCACTCGTGCGTTCCCACAGCAACCCATCCACCCCTGCACCATGGTGAGAAGGAAGTATGAGGTAATGTTTACAGAGCAAACTATGATGCTTCTGACAGACCTGCCTCACTCACTAATTAAAAGATCCCCTAGTAGCTGCCAGCTGGAGTGACACACTAAGCCCCGTCTGATGTTCAAAGAAAAAGAGGGAGAAATACAGTAGAAACAGGCAAGGCTGAGGGATTAAGAGATAGAGAGGAAGAGTTAGTGAGAGAGGGGGAATATTGTAAGAAGGAGAGAGATAAAAAAAAAAAAAAAAACTCTGACATGTTTGGAGTTTTATTAGTGAGGAGACAGGAGTTAAAGAGCCAATGTAATTGCTGTTTTCTGTCCTCTGTCCACATGCTTCCTGCTGAAAGAGGAAGTGTGGGCGGGGCTTAATTTAAAGGCCCCTGCATTTTGTTAAACAGTCAATGCTTTTGTTACAGATGTAAACTTGTTTGTATTAAGGGTGGGACATGTTTATTAAAAAGTGAATTTAATTGGACAAAAAACTAATTGTATATGGATACTGTACATGCAAGTGTGTGCATTTATATATACATAATAAATATACACAATACACACACACATATACGATGTACACAAAATCATTTATTTTGGATGCGATTAACCACGATTGCTCAGCTAATATTTATTTCAATTTTTATTTATTTTTAATATAAATAGTACTAATATTTTTATATTTATTCTGAATTGTCAGGTTTTATATCTTCTTTTTATTACAATTTTTTTTCATTTAAAAAAATCTAATTAAATGTAAAAATGTCATTGTTCAATAATCACAATAATTGTTTTTTTTGATAGTTACATATTTTATCATAAATAAATAAATTGCATGCAAATGTATTCATACTGAAACATTCAAACATACATTTATTTGAAATAATAGTTAAATACTCTTAATCAAACTTTTCTTTTCTTTTATGTCCCAAATTACATAAATAAAGCTGTGATAAAATTTTAGGAAGGGGTTCCCTCATAAAGGAATGATCACAGTAAAATGGATCTCAAAGCTAACAGACATGAACTAAAAGTTACAAAAGTCCTGTTTTGCATGGATTATTTAAATATGGATGATTCAGCTCAGGGCAGACACCATATTTAAATTTAAGCAAATGAAAATGCAGCTTTAAGGATAGATATAGAATCATCTATGGCTTGCATAGCATTGTTTATGGTTCTAAATCACACCTCATGTTTATAACCCTCTTAGTTTTGGCCGCTGAAATGTTTTTGTAAAGATGAATTTTGTTCGTCCAATTGAATTATATATGTACCATCAGCAATTTTACTTTTTTGCGACTTGATACAATAGAAAGGTTGAGAAGATGCGAGGCAAACCGGCCAGGAAATGTCACAGGCCTGATGCCTGCATGAACACCACAGCTATTTGCTTCAGCTCAACATACACTTCCAGCTTTATTGTGACATTAAATGGAAGTTACATCTCCACATGCATATTACATTGTGGCACTTGTCCTAACCATTGTCCACACACACACACACACACTCACCCACCTGCACACACACAGTGCTCCTTGAGGGAGACAGTGAGAAAGATGCAGTGAGAGTAAAGTGAAGCAGTGAGGCTGCAAGACAGAAAAACGACTGGAGCAACTGACACCGCTCTTCCCGTCAAGGCCTGCCAGGCCTATTTTTAAAATGTTGATGCCTGGAGCTCAGACACACTCTGTGCAGTTCATCTGGAGTTTCAGTAGGAAAACACTCTGGAGTCTGAAGCAGCTTAACTGACAACTGAAAGAATACTGAGATGCTCCTAAACAAACACAGTCTATTGCTACACTAAACTTGTGTGGCACACACACATCCGTCTCTGTCTCTTTCTATCTCTGTCTCTTTGAGAAGTAGAAGGAGCAGAAATAGGAAACTAAAATCTTTGGTGGGTAGTGGTTTTGGTATTGATCTTAATCTTTTTGGTGAGACAGGCTGACTGCATGAAGTAAATCATGCAGATTAAGTAATATTCTGTCACCAATTATTGACCGTCCTGTTGATCTGAACACAAATGACTGTCTTTTCTTCTTCTCTTTTATAGAGCAATTTGGAGTGAACTTTTGAGGATCCATTGGTGAGAATGTGATGTAATGTGTAACGTGAAAATAGAGACACCAGCCCCCATAGTCCAATGTGTTCCGGAAGCCAGAGCACCTGCTGGCTAATGCTAAATGTAAATTCAGTAAGATTCTTATCTACATAGATGCTAATGATGTTCGACTAAAAACAATGTTAAAGAGGTGTGTGAACTAGCATAGGTTTCATAGACAATTGGATGAGTTTCTGGGGCAGACCTGACCTGTTTAAAAGAGATGGTCTTCATCCTTGTTGGGGTGGAGCCGCTCTTCTCTCAAGAAATATGGATCATAGTCTTAGATCTCATACTTGACTAACTGGGGCCCAGGTCAGGGAGCAGACAGACTGGCTAAACTGACCGTCTGCTAGCCGCCTAACATCTCAACAGTCAGTTAATTCTCAGCACATAGAGACTCTTTCAGCTAGATACTACACTATAGAGACTGTGTCTGTTCCCCGAACTAGAAAACACAGAAAACATCCAAACCAAATTAAGAGTAACAATTTAATTGATGTTCAAAAAATAAAATCTGGTTATAATACAGAGAAACAAATGATTAAGCTCGGATTACTGAATATCAGGTCTCTTTCTACTAAATCACTTTTTGTAA
>JAUCMU010000151.1:4258394-4302056 GCA_032275025.1 Enteromius treurensis
CCCAAAGCCTTTAAACTGGCTGTTATTAAGCCTCTCGTTAAAAAAACGCAACTTGACCCCAAGGATCTGGCTAGTTAACGACCTATCTCAAATCTCCCTTTTCTGTCAAAGATACTAGAAAAGGTAGTATCCTCACAACTATATTCCTTCTTAGAGAAAAATGGTATCTGTGAGGATTTCCAGTCAGGATTTAGACCGTATCATAGTATTAATACTGCTCTAATTAGAGTCACAAATGATCTGCTTGATTGATTGATAACGCTAAATTGACCCACATCTGTTCTAATGAAGAAGGGTTAATAAAAATTTAATTTAGGCCCCTCAAATAGTATTTTGCTTTAACTGTAAATCTACTCTTTCTCATGCTTTATTTTCTTTTCATTCCTGTAAAGAGAACAAATTAGAGGCAAAAATGCACACTTTTGCTGAAAATGGTTAGACACATACGCTATGGTAAGAGATAATGGATTATGACAGTAAGACAACGTGAACATGGTACAGACTAATTAATAGCAGCCTTATTAGTGAGGGAAACTCATTATGCCATTCATTACAGAACAATTAGAGCAGTTGTTAAGTATCTTGTAGTAATATTGCCATCTTGCCTGCATTTATGAAGCAAAACTATCATGCAAGATACACTGAGGAAAAGGGGTTAGAAAATCACTCGGGATCCCTCACATCCGAGCTATGACTTTTTTGAACTTTTTCCATCTGGTTAGCTCTACAGAGCACCGAATACCAGGACAGTCAGACACAAGAACAGTTTCTTTCCCCAGGCAATTTACCAATGTTAATAGTTCTCCCACTGTGCATTAAAAATATGGGCAATAATGATGTTTATTTTATCACCCCACATTATAGTACATCCTTCATCTTATTATTATTTCTAATCATTATTTTTTATACTATCTCTATTTTATCCATAGCACACCTGTATATGCAATTTATTTATTTAAATGTATCATTTTTTATTATTATTGTTTTTTTTTTATTCCTCTTTATGTTGTTGTTGCCTCTGTGTGCTGGAAGCTGTGACACCAAAACAAATTCATTGTATGTGCAAACATAAATGGCAATAAAGCTCTTTCTATACATGGACAAAACCAAGGCCATTCACCTCAAAACAAACATACTAGCAATATTAACTCACCAACATGTCATTTTACGTTTCTTGTCACTAGAGTTTCTTTCTGAACTAAAATGGTTCATACAATGGAAGTCAGTGTAATCCAACATTACTTCAAGTAAGTAATAAAATAATTGTAATTTTAACTTGAACTATCTCTATAGTACAGAGCTTGTCATGTTTGTGCCTTTATAATTGCTTTCAGTCTTCTGGCACTGGAATGATTGAGACCACATGACCAGCCATGTCATAATATTACTATGAATGTGACAAAGTGAACTAAAATGTGGTAAAATTGTCAGTGTCCCGTCCTACAATTTACCAAATAAACAAACAAGACAGTTGGTTTGAAGTTTGTTTTTTTAAACGTGATTTAAGCAAGTGTTTGTTTGCACATCAAAGTAGTTAAAACTTCATCCTTGACGCCCAAAATAGCTGCCCAGAGGTGCTGCAAATATTGCTGCCAAGTGAACTGCTCTTGAATGGGACAACTGAATCCTAAAACTACATGCATACAAACATACAATTCTGAAAAGACAAACATATGAAAAACGGAGTAGAAGTTAATAACCATAATTAGTGCATCCACGCCAGTAGGTGTCTGTATGAGCATCAACATCACTTAGAACTAATAAAACATCAACATAAACCTAAGTAACAATTAGTATATTAAAAGTTCAGTTCAATGAATATGAAAATTCTTGAGTAAATAATTTTACTGTTATTTTCTTTGCACAAAAAAAAACATTCTCGTAGCGTCACAAAACTGAAGTCCGGCCACTGATGTCACATGGACTGCTGTACCAATGTATTGACCTTGTTTCTGGAGCAGGGAACATTTCAGTTGTTTTGCTGTCAATGCAGGGTCAGATAGCTCTCTGATCTTATCAAATATCAAATATCTTAATTTGTGTTCCCGAAGATGAATGAAAGTCTTATGGATTTGGAACGACATGACGGTGAGTAATTAACGACAACATTTTTATTTTGTGGTGAACTAACCTTTTGCTTGTTACCATGCCTATTATTAACATATTGTCTGTTTATTAGTACTTATAAAGCACATATTTGGCATGGTCATATTCTACAACAGACATGGTTAATGATTTGTTAATAGTGAGAATTGGACCTTAAAATAAAGTTTGACTAAACTAATGAGTGCACCTTAAAAAGGAGATTGTAAAGCAGCATATAAACGTCAAGGATATTCAATGCATATTAGCTGTGTGTTTAGCTGAAACAGTCAAACTTGTTAGGGGTGTCTGCATAACTTTGGATATAATGTGTCTTGAAATTAAAAAAAATTGTGTGAGCAAGAGATGATAGTTTGAGCTTTTGTAGCATGAGCCTACTCCTCTCCATAACCCCCCACAGACTGTTTATAACAACCACCATAGAGGGAGACAACAGCACCAGAGCATCAGAGAAGCAGACAGAGATGGAGAGAGCATAGAGAAGTAAAAAACCAGGAATCATCAAAGACTTATCTAAAACAACTTGGAATACAAGAATCTCTGGGACGAGAGGTTGTGGGGGAATTAGCAGAAGAGAAAACGGGAAGGATGCCGTCTGTCTCCCCCGTCTTCTGTGTACGGGTGTGTGCGAGCGCATGGTGGGCGTATAGAGGGGGTGGCGGCGCTGCCTCCGGGGGCACATGGTTGTTTACTTCACCAGGAGATTTACCCATCTCACTCTTCAAACAGCTAACTCTTCCTGTTAGCAGAGCTTGTGTAATTATTGAGAGAACGATCACGGTGCTCGGTTTTGATCTCACTCTATAGGGCTTTCTATAAACTCAGAAACGAACGGTTGAAAGTGAGCACGGCCGTAACGTACGGAGACCCAGACGTGTGCTTCGCTTTGAAAAACTCTAATCTCAATGAGAGGGAATCCTTTGCGCTAGTGTTCGGTCAGAAGAGCGGCTGGAAGACCCATTGTACAAATTTTATACTGTTTCACAGAGGAGACGTATTTGTCAAACAGCTGTAATGATTCAGCACATTGCATTTCAGGCAAGCAGTAAAGGGCAAGAGAAAAACTTTATTGTGGATTAGCATGACAGCAACCGCTCACTTTGCTGTAGGTAGCAGCCACATAAAAATGTCAGAAATATGAACAGGCAGTAAACAATTGGGGAGAAAAATTGTCTCCCACTGCCTGCTGACACAGTAGAAAAGGTGTTTGATAGAGCAGCTGCGCTGGCTAATTTCCCTCAGCCTCGTTCTTTCTTATCATGTCAGTTTGGCCTCTCAGCTAATAGCATGTTTTAATTAGCCCTTAGTCACCATGCTTCCACTGTCAGAGATATGAGCAGAGGCAATCCCTGTGGACATTACTCATATTACAGCACTGCCACACACACACACACTGACGTAAGAAAACATACCTTTCTCATTCTCCCTCCCTCAGTTTGGAAACAAGTTACAACTCCATCCATTCATGAAGAGAGTATGCTGTTGTATAAGGCTTATGTGGCCATGGCTACAGTAAAGAGCCTTTTTTTTTAACCCAGACCTCTCACATTGTCACAATACAAGGGTTTATTGAAAAATAGTGATATTCAAGGCCATTTTGAATACTATTTTCAATAGCATATTAATAAATATAAAAATAATAGTAATTAAATATATTCAAATTTGGGTTGCACTTTATTTTAAAGTGTCTTTGTTACGTAATATTTATTAACTGCATGTACTAACTATAGGGTTAGGGTTCTTATTAGTGTTTGTCTTACTTGCATGTAATTATGCATAATTAATTGTTACTGCATTAGTAATTACATGTGTAACCTTAAAATAAAGTGTTACCGAAATATGTTACTACTGTAATACAACTGCACTGCTCTAATAGAAAAAAAATACTATTTCATAATAGTAGTACAGTTACCACATTTATGACTTTATTTCTCTATTTGCAACTTTAAACCTTAAGCTATTATTTTGATACGTGAAATACGTATGAATTAGTCGTGAGACTATGTTGCTTTATCTTATATATGTGGATAGGTTTAGAGAATTAACCTTTTAATATGATAAAATAGTGCCACATTCACATTCATTTGTGTGAAAATGAAATGCTCTTTTAGCACCACCCAGTATTATCCAAGAGCAGTAAGTTCAAAAGCACAATAACCTCAAACTTTTATTTACTCTGAAAATTCTGGGAGACATTTAAGTGTCCGCGATGACAGGCTTACAAATGCTTGTCGTAACAACATTACATCTGGTGAAATGCATGAAAGCATGTAATCCTGTAATCATCTGTCCATAAAAAATTATACAAACCTTGAAAAAGCATAACAAATGCGCATTAAACTCAGCATTTCACTGCATTTGTTGTGAATTGAGCTGCTTTGAGAAACTGAAAACCCTGGATCGAGCTGTGCGTGACGCATTTCACTCTGAATCTTGCAATGAACTATATCCAACTGAGGTGTGTTGGACCAGTGTGTCGATACTGAAAAAAAAATCAGTAGTTCTGACAACACTACAGACTTTCCTTTTACATGCAGCAGAAACATGTAATCATCTCAGAACACAAACCACACAAACTGCACCATTATTCCAGTTTCATGTTTGTCCACAAAACTAGCATATCCGGGGCAGCTGACCACTCCTGTCAAGTCCGTATGCCCAGATTCATGTGAAAATCGTCCTAAATCTTTCATTTCATGGTTCAAACAAAGCAAACAAAGTAGAGAATTAAGGACTGAATGGATGGGCATAAACGAAAAAGGGGCGGTGGGGTGCGTGTAGGGGGGAGGAGCTCATTGATGTAGCCCGTCATTGTTCTGATGTGTCCAGAAACCAGATAAGATGACTAACCTGTTTATCGCTCTGATTGAAATTACACAAGCAGACACCATCCCCCCTACCGAGCCCTAAATGAACAGGTCTAAAGGACAGGGAGAGCGGTTAAACGGTACTGAGGGGGAGCCCATTATCTGTGAATGGGGGTGATTAATGTGCGAAAATGAGACTTGGCGGGATGCAACGAGAGGCCAGGGCTGCCTCTGACCCTCATTCACACCCAGGCATTCACCCAAGTGCTCCGCAGGAGAGGAGGATTGCAACAAACACACACACACACACACACACACACACGCACACACACACAATGGTGTCTTTTCTACATCTGATCTCAGTCCTGTGTGAGTTGAGTGTATATGTGTGTATATAGTTTGTGTGGTTGTGTTTATGGTCCTAGTTAAGGGGTCCTAGTCCTAGTTTACATTCTGAGAAGAGAAGAGAAGAGAAGAGAAGAGAAGAGAAGAGAAGAGAAGACACAAAAAGAAAATGAATAGCACAGCTCAGACCATGTGTTCTTTAACTTTATAAAAAATGTTTCCGTTTATTTTGAGATCTCAGACTTTTGATACAGACATGTTTGAGATTTCTGTTACACTTAAAGCCTGTGCAATGCTTTATAAACAGTTATTAGAGGGTAATGCATTATAATTATTCAACGTGTGTGGTAATACATTATATTTTGTTGTTAATAAATAAAACCTAATTTTGTTTTTAATGCATTAACTATGGTTACAATTATTTATGAGATGTAAGGTGCATTACAAGGTCTAATTAATGCGTTAAAACCTGATTTTAAAATCCATTATACATAAAGGCTTTAAGTAAAGTGTTACCGAGATTTCCAAGAAATTTTTAAGTTCATATTAGGATTTCTAACTGTTTTTCGAGTTTATCAAGTATATTGGGATTTTCTTTCCTAAGAGAAGAGAAGAGAAGATTAAATGGAAGATCTGTTTAATTAGTACGGCTCACTAACTAGCTCTGCTCTGCGCCAACACACACAAAATAGCATAACGCCACATATTGGCTGTTCTCCAAACAACTATTTGAGCAAGCAATCTAGAGGGCTACTCTATCTACAAACAAAAACACCTGGTTGGTGAACAGCTGTGCATCTTTAAAAAATCAAATCACAACATTTAGCCTGAAAGTAGTTCTTCATCATCTGAGAGCTGTTAACCACACATTAGTTAGCATGTTAATGTGAACTGTATGGCATAGCATTTGTGGTACATTCGGTGCGTGTGGGTTAAGGGCAGTGGCGGGCTGCTCGGTAACTGGTTGTATAAATAGAAAAGAAGGGGTTAATCGGTGGCAGAGAGGAGAAGGAGGAAGCACTCGCAAGGTCAAAGGTCAAATGATGAGCCAACACAAAGCCATTACAAAGACGGCACTCAGCTGGGCTCTGTTTGTGTAGGCAGTGCCAGGGTCAAACACACATAGAGAGAGTGAGTCACTGACACGAACGTACACAAACGTGCACACAAGCATGCGAGTCCTCTTCTTTCTTGAGTTATGAAGTGATGACCAATTGTTTTCGGATGTGGGCTGACCAAGAGCTGTTATGAAAACAGTATCAGTGTGCATGAATTTGCATAATAGCAGGTTCATGAGCCCTTGGTTTCTGCGGTAACTGAATATTGATTGACAGCGAGCCTGAAAGAGGAGCAAGTGTGGAGGAGGAAGCCCTTGACATACTCAGCAACAACCTCCTTCGAGCTGTGTGCAAATTTTCACACAGGAGCAGCAAGACCGACCCTCAAGTCCTGTTGGTTTTGACCACATATGGACGTTGTTTGACACGCAGAAAAACACAGCGATCCGGTCCAAAGTAATTATTGTTTTGCCGCGAATTGAACATGCTCATGCCTCTAAGCTACGTGCTACTTTAGGGCGATGTTTAACACGGCTTCAAAAGCGATCGTGTTCTTTAAAAGAGTCAAAGTTACTCTGCAGCAATAAGTTCTCCCACTCTCAACGTGACCTCTGATTGTTGACTCTGGAGAGATGACTGACTAATCGCTAAATAATCAACAGCGTTGTCAGATTGGTTTCCTACTGAGTCTGTGGCAACATGTCAGACACAACAGGCTAGCTGGAGTTCTTGGCACCGCTTCCAAAGGGCCATTTTCCCCATATCCAGAGGGCTTTGAAACAGCAAAACCATGAGTCTTTGGACTCCAGCCCACGTCTGTGCAGGCTAATCCGCTAAATAAGGGACCCCATGCCAGGGACGAGGGACCGAGCACGGAGCCGCATGACACTGTGGCACAATGCGCACACACAGCACACGCAGCCAGAGACAGAAAGAGAAATAATGGCCGCTTACAAGGAATTAGAAAGCAATGTAGCAAATGGATATTGGGATATGTTAGTGCAGAGGCAGGATACTTAGTGGTAATTAAAAGGGCATAAAAAAACTCTTAGAAATTCTCAAAAACACAAAGCTGATTATTCGATTTAGCAGGGGCGTACTATTCATATTGCTAGAACCTTCATATAGGTCTTCTAAATTGACACAGAAAGAGAATTACAAACAAACTCTTATGTGTAAGAAGAAATGTCATATATTGTGGATGAAGATTGATGATTCACTGCTTACATTCAATATACAGTTACATGCAATGAGATGGTGGGCGTGGTGGGCAGGGCTACCCAGTCACTTAAAAGCCTTTAAAGACTGACGTGCTGTGAGCTACAAGGATGTTAATACTTTTGACATTATTTCATTTTTTATTAATAATTGTGTTCAAAAGCAGGGATTTGATAAAAAAAGAGTACTTTACACATGATTCTGCAAAGAAATCTCTACCAATCAGAAAATACTGGCAAACAAATCAAACTCTTTATTGCCCGCTCCTATGAATAACTGCAAATGACATGACCGACTCGCAAAATAGCATAGATATGTCTTTATAATACTAATCCTCTCCCGTGTCCTCATATATTAATGAAGTGTCCATTGGATGTGCACTTCTGAGTTTTACCAGAAAGTTTGATCCAATGGGCACAACAATTAAGAAACAGAATCCAAGCTATTAAAAAAAATATTGTGTTGATTGTAATTACTGTGGGTGATTAGAATAACATCAGAGTGCTTTCTTGTGATGTGCCTAACCAAGCACAAACCTATCTGTCTGTCCAACATAAAACTGCTGCAAATGAACACATACAGTAATAAAGGCAAATAAGAAGATATTTGTCTGACAAGACTGGACAACTAGCTGTCTATCACGTCATATAGTGCGTGAACGTGTACCATGCACTACATGTTTTCATGTGTGTTTTCGGTAACTCGTCAGTTTTGTGTTCTGCGCATGCCGAGCAATTCAAATGCTCTGCTCTCCACAAAAATTTAAAAGGCTGCTGTCTGTTAATAAAGGTTTGAGGAAAGACTTTGTGGCTAAATACTCGTGAATATTAGTTATATGGACGTCGCCATCTTCCATATTACTTTAGTGACTGTTGCTATGGTTACTGGTAAGGAATACAGATTGACTCCCGTTGCACGTTCATACAGACAGAATTTTAAACACAACTGTAAGCTGCTGTATGAACGAAACATTTAGAGACTAAAGAAAATATGGTTTTCAACCCCAAATACAGGACTGACAACTGCATTCTGCTGCTGTGTGAACGTAGGCCAGGTGATTTCCTATCACAGTGAATGTTCTGTGGCAGCTGGGACACATTTGAGGCACTATAAGCTTTATGTATTTTTTTTAGTGCCACTGAAAGGTTAACCTAATGCAAATGCAAACAAGACGAAATGCATTTGTTTAACCAACCATGCCACTTCAGTGAGCATTTAAGCTCTGTTTTAGAGCGTTGTGACTCATCATGTTGCAACTTCAAGTGCAATGCTTTACCAGGTGAGCTACTGAGCAAGTTTACAACTTCAGAAAAGCCATGTATGAAGCCAATGACTTGATGGGAATGTCAAAATGTACTAGTTTACAAATCATGTCCTTTTTGTGTTTTCAGGTCATTGCTTTGAAGTGAAGGAATACATGATTACCTGCAATGTCTTGAATAATGTGTGAAAAAGAATATAAGTTGTTGGTACTTTATAGCTCTACTGTTTGCTTCAGTTGAAAACTGCAATGAAATGTATGTGTAGGCACATTTTTGTAGAAATGTAGCTGAAAAATTAACATAGGAACTCCTTTATTACAGGACACAGTGTTAGCATTTGAGCTAATGTGTGTTACCAGTTTCAAATGAATGAAAAGAAATTCACACTGGCACAAATAAAAACATTTCTTGCTCTCATTACACACACAGAAGGAATAACACACTTTCAACAAAGCCTCCATGGCGGAGCTGTGGTAGTGTGTATGGCTCTAATTGTGTGTGTAATTGCAGAGCACGAACCCATCACAGAGACACATAGAGAGTGACACTCTGTTTTAAGAGCCTGCTAAGTGCCTCATCTGCTAAAAACGTTTTAATGTGTGTGTTTTGTGTATATTTGCGAGTGCATGTGTGTGAGTGTACGAGTATCAATGATGCACCTGTGTTTCTCCCATGCTGCCACTGGCACTTTTCCATATAGACCACCATGGCTATGTTTCAAAAATCTCAGATCTTCTCAATTGTCACATAAAGTTTTACTGGAGAACAACAGCTAAGACCAGGGAGTGTGTTCTGAGTGATCCGTATGCTGTCTGAAATGATGCGATCTGGACTTTAGCTCGTTATGTGTGGTTCCTCGCCTCCTCCATAGCCTGTGGTATCTTTTCCTGGATAGCCGTTCACAGTTGCTTAGCATGGTGAAGCTGAATAAATGTATCAGAGACAGGGCAATTAGGAGCTCAATTCAAGCTCCATTAACTTTATCTGGAGCCGCAGCCTTCACTGGCTGCTCGTTATGTTTTACTGGAAAGACACCAACGGGTCATTCTCCACCGTTATACTTACATCTCAAATCGGAGAGAAATTGCGAGGCTTCTTACAGCTCTATTACTTTCATAATGACACAGTACAATTACTGTAATATTGGTATGACAAAGAAGACCTGCCAAGAACTGCATGTTGTAGGTGGAGGTAGTGTGTTCTGGGTGTATCGGACAACAATTTGA
This sequence comes from Enteromius treurensis, assembly GCA_032275025.1. NCBI lineage: Eukaryota > Metazoa > Chordata > Actinopteri > Cypriniformes > Cyprinidae > Enteromius > Enteromius treurensis. The sequence continues at coordinate 4,268,414 of JAUCMU010000151.1, forward strand.
AGCATTTGAAACTGGTTGTCTACTGGTATTAGAGGTGTTATTTCGGAGGCAGGTGGATAGGACTCTTGACTGTCCATCTTTGAGCAACCATCAAACGGCTCTCACAGATCAGGGGACAACACCCCACTGGAGTGAAATTGGAGCAGCCCACTCATATGACCAGTCCAAGAGTGTTTAACAGGTAACTGCCCACTTATTGCGCAAGGATAGAGGGGAAAGTAAAACAGAGTGTCAGCAACTCTTGAAAGTCCTTGAAAGTTGGTGAAGCACTCTGGGTGGGAGACAGCTAGACAATGACCGCTCTCATACTGGGCATCAAGCTCTGTCTAGGTCAAGACTTTTGTGGAGGGCAAAATAACAACATTTGTTTGTTTATGTGTGTGTGTGTGTGCTGGTATACACAACAGGGTGTCAAAATTGTTTCACACAACAACTCTTGACAATCTCAGAATGCATCACTAATACCTTCGCTTTAAGTGGACCGTTAATGGAAACTGACAAATGCTCGCCAAATAACCCATTTGTTTTTGCTCCATAAGTAGGACAGATTAAGGAAATTTCTAATGATAAGAGAAACTATTTAGAAAAGTGATTCTCACTATTAACTTGTTTATTAGCATGCCAATTATTAACATATTGACTGTTTATTAGTACTTATAATGCACAAGCATATTCTACATCCAAAAACCTACCAAATACCTAAACGTAACAACTACATTAATAACAATTAATAAGCAGCAGTTTAGTTCACTGATGATAACAATGTTTCTTGAGCACTATACCTAAACCTTATTAACTATTAATAAGAGCAAATTAGGAGTTTATTGAAGCAAAATTCATAGTTAATGGTTTGTTAACAGTGAGAATTGAACCTTAAAATAAAGTGTAACTAGGAAACCAACAAAATACTACATGACACTCGGCTTTGCCTTGAATGAGAGTCTGCAGAGCCATTCTGTTATAATTGCCAGTCCTAATAAATAAATATAAAATAAATGCAAATATTTAAAATGAGTTAAAATTTAGTTAATATTAGTTTTATATATAAGGTTCAATTCTCACTATTATCCCACATTAACTATGACTTTTGCTGTAATATACTACTAATTTGTTAATTTTATCAAATTAAAATTATATAACAACTGCGTTTACAATCATATATGAGAGCAATCTAACACACTCTCATGGCAACTAGTTTGATGTAGTGGCTAGTTCATATAAGAATCCGACTGAGGATGGTTGGCGTCATGCTTATGTGTTTTTTTATTATAATAACACCCATTTCCGTTCAGATCACATCGTACAAATCATATGAAATCGTAAAATCATAAAATAGCTAAATTTTGTTACAAGATGGGGTTGGAGCAATCAACTGATAGATAAGGTATGTTATATTGTGCATATAATGGATGCTGTTTCTTTCACAATAAGCTTATGATAGTTTGTAAAGCTAAAGGGGGGGAGGGAGGGGGGGTACTGTTCTGTGATCAGCATTTTGAGGTGACATTCGTTAAATGTCAGCCCCAACTCTATTCAAGCTTCACATCTTAGGCTGCCCTCAGGGTTGCCTGCTGAAAAATGGCATCTGAGGAGAGCGGGACACAGAGAAAGAGAGGACAGAAGAGCATTATGCACGTTTTATGTGTGCTGATAATAGGAAGTTAAAGAGGAAGACTGAGAGTGACAGACAGCGAGAGAGTTTTACAAAAGCGAGGAGAGATAACTCTGCTGATCCACTGCAGCCACGGAGCTTGAGGGGGCAGGCGGTTGCTATGGAAATGCCACTGGCTTTGCCCAAGGGCGATAAGTCTGTATGAATCAGAGGAAGGTTAAGAAGGAAAATAGAGAGGGGGGAGTGAAAGAGTAGGATGCAGATGAATGGCCATCTATTGTAAACCGCCACAAAGTGAAGCAACGCAAAAGGACATCACAGATGAACTGAATCAAATATGTGAGGATTCACTGCTAGCCAACTAAATATGTGTACATCTCATGTTAATTGAGGGCATTAGAAAAAAAAAACTGTGAATGAGCAACAGAGGAAGAACGTGCAGTGAAGGATGAAGAGGCTTTTGTTTGGATTTTCAATCTGTCTTTCTTAGCCACATCAAATTTCCACCTATTAGTCACATAATCTTTTGTCTGTGTTCCAAGTGTGTGTTTGCATAAAACTGACTGAATATAGAAGGAATTACAGGGAAAAAAGCAATCCGTAATACTGAGAAGATCACAAAACAATTGTTTGAATAAATGAGACCCAGTGATTTGTACAGGTTTCTGGATGTTTCTTAATATGGTACTTTTGGATCTCTGAAACTCTTTTAATTTTATTTGTCCAACAATGTCATAAAATATATATACACATAGGGCAATCTGTAATTTTTGTAATATATGTATACAACAGTGATGGAAATGACATTTACATTATTGGGGGTGAATTATATGGTTGACTCATTTGTCTTGTTTAAGCTAATTTAAGGGATAATTAAATTATATTTTCACACTCTTGTACACCTAATTTGATGATTTGTTTAAGTGTGATTGTTTTTCGTTGTTTTTTTTGTTTGGTTTTTTTTTTTGTTTCTTGCTATTTTAACATTAATGGCAATGAGGAAGTGAAGAAAGAAATTTAAACCATTTATGAAGTATTTGGTCCCACTTTGTATTAGGTGACTTTTTTACCTGGTCTCATGGCATAAACATACCTTTGTGCACTTTTTAGTGAGACACTAATATGTACCAATAAGTACATATCTGTCACGAGCGCGCCATTACTTCTCGGCAATCAGGAACGGCACGGACAAGAAGCTCCAAAACATTAAGTATTTAATGGACAAACTCAGGATACAGGGACCAAGACAGCAGTAACACACATGTAACTTCATCGACAGACAACCGGGCATTAAACAAGACAATGGTTATATACTGTACTCAATACAAATTGGAGACAAATGGGAAACACCTGGACACACACGGCTGGGGATGAATGAATGGTGATGAGGAAGGCTGGGTTACAAATGAGGACCATGAGGAGGCTGACAGGTAAGTAAAAACACAAAAGCACATGGCATGACATTAACAACATACAGACAGAAAACACAGACACGCCTACGGCGTAACAATATCATTGCCTAACCTAATATAAACTGTGTTTTTTCCACTGTTTATTGAGATCATCATAGTATCCAAAAAAGAAGAAGAAATTCATATGTATATAATGGATTTTCACCTAAAAAAAAAGGCAATTTTAAGGAAAGAAAGAAAGATAGAAAATTAATGAATGAATAAATTGCTTTAATGTGATCTTAGTATATCAAGATTTGTATATAGAGTTGTATCAATGTGTAAAAAGACCTATTTATTACAACTCAAACCCTAGGACATATGTGCCTGCAGTTGAAGAAACACTGATGCAGGTACAGAGGTCACTGAATTCTCAAGTGTGACACTGGACAAAAGTGTAGAATACAGACACACACAGTACCATGGCCAGGTGGTTCCTGACAGCTTTGTCGGGATGAAGAGCGAGGGGTGCAAGGAGATAAAACAGAGAGATGGATAGAACCTCAAACGCTTCGCTCAGTAGATGAAAGTGTAATTTATTACAGGCTACTCAAGGGAGACAGAATATTCCTCTCCTGCACTTTTCCCGTCATCTCGTGTCTGCTGGAGTGAGGGATGGGAATATGTTGGAAAGAAGCATTTTCAGGGTTTTTCTGAAAGTCTGATGAGTTCTGCCTTGTGAAAGCGTCACCAATTCGCATGGAGGTCAAAGGATCAAGGTGGCCCTCATGAGAGCTGCTTAAGCATCTATGAATCTACGCATCTCTCACAACACTGCTGTAGATGGAGAATATTTCATCCCATTCCTGCAATCTCCAGGAAGAAAGTCTAAACCCTGAAATCAGAACATACTGTATTGTACACTCTTATACTATTTCCGAAAGGGTTTTTTCGTAGCGATGCTGCAGAAAAAGCATTTTTGGGTTCCCTAAAGAACCTTTCATTAATAGTTCTTAAAAGAACTCTAAACCTAATTAAAAAATTGAAAAAAGAATCTTTCAATGGAATGAAAAAGTTCCATTGAAGTTAAAGATTCTTCTTATGATCATACATAAGAAATAGCCTTTGTTTGTGTGCCATGGACCTCCTGTTTGAAACAGGAAACGTTAGCCTTCTGAAATGTAACATGTGCTGGCAGTTTGCGATGCTTTTCTTTATACTACTTTGAAAAATCTGTGCTTCCCCCTAAAATGATGGCATTTGAGAACAAGAACAAACAGCTATACTACCTACAGTGACAGATTTCCTATTATACCCATGAAAAATGTCTGTGTTTTAGAACCAGATGGTGGGTGGCGCCTAGAAGCTCAAAAAATATCCATCACGTCGCTTAAAGACCTTCCCTGTTGCGTCTGCTGATATCCGCAGGTATCTAAGGTGTAACTGGCTTGGCCAACCGCAGTCTCATTAATCTCCGACGTCAGTTTAGCGTTAGCTTCCAGAAACTGGCAGAAATGACCTCCGCGATGGGAGAGCTCGTTTAGCCGCAGCGTTTCCGTGGTAGCCATCAATAAACAGTGGTGAGTCTCCCACCAAACAAACCAGCGTTGATGAATGAGAGACTGGGCTTAATTGCTGGGTAAATTAAAAGCTCACCATAGTGACAGTGTACTGTTGCAGCGATATTTAAAAACTCATTAAGCATGTGGATGTTTCGTTTAGTTTAGAGTCAAGGAGAGCATTTCTGACAGAACGTGACAAAGGACTGTGGCAAGAAATAGCACTGATAAATGTCACATGAGAGTTTCCTGAGGTGTTGATCAGGTTGCTTTTACTCCTGAAGTGCTAATTATCAAGCTAAAAATCTAAGAACACATGCAGCCAAAAAGAGGTTTTGCATCCATCTGCTTACCTTCCAGAATCTCTCTTTTCTTTCACAATTATCAACTTTTTTGCTCACAATTCCTAAATTTTCACTTCACAATTGCAAGTTTAAGATTATATCTCAAAATTCAGGTGTTTTTCCTCTGAATGCAGTCAGATCAAGTGTCTAAAAATTAGTGGGGAAGGGGTTTCAGAACGTCTGAAATGTGGAATGTAATGAAGGTGCCCCTTTGTATTTTCGTAATGTGACTTTATATCTTTCCATTTTCAGTTTTATTCATTGTCATAATGAAATTACAAACTGTGATTTTATACTGCACAATTTAACTTTATTTCTAATTTCAGTTTATTTCTAAACTTTCCCTCACACACTGCAAAAACAGACATCTATAGACACCGATATCTATGCACTGATCTCTGAAAATGTATCAGGTTGGATAGGGAGAGCACAGCCGTTTACATCCAAACATTGCTTTTAGGTCAAGTTTCAGAAGTTCATTACTCTTCTAATTTGAGTCTAATTGGAGGAGGATCAGTGTCGAGTGGCTGATCAACTCCCTTGTGTGCTAAGAACCTCTCGCAAGCAAAATATCTGCGCATTAAAATCCTTTCATGCTGATTTGCCTTCCTGCGTCTCCTGTGCTGCTGAGCTTCCCTCCATGTGACTGTTATTAGAAATTATATAATGGACCCTTTGACATTTCATCATAGTCAGAAGTAGTCATAGTTGAGTAACTGTCTATAGCAGTGAATGGGAAGTACAAGAAATATCATTTTTGCTTCCCAATAGAACGTGAAAAGAAAATACAAAGTAGCATTTCTATTACACACAGCAGTGTTAACTAGTTATCTCTATTTTAATGACATTGTAATATAACTCAAAGTGAAGGGTACATTAAATTTCTTTAAAAAATTTAAATATATATCAAACTTTAGGAATAAGAAATCATGAGGGTTTACTTGCTTTTATCATTTACAGGTTTATCTGCAAGAAAAAGCCTTGACCAAATGTTGATTTCTTAATATAATCTCTGTAGAATATACACATAGTCTGAGTAATTAGCAAAGCTGTCAAACTGAATTTATTCAAAAGAAGAGTTCACCCTAAAAATAACATTTAAGGGCAATTCACAACAAATTGCACACTGAATAAATGATTCGTTTCCAAGTTCTGTCTGCATGTTTTAGGACCTGATTCGCTTGGAGAAGTAGGCAAATTAAGAAACAGTGCAAACATGCAAATAAAATCAGTTTTTTTGTTCATATAGGAGCTTGAAAACCCTTGTGCTGTTTTTGTGTGGCAAGAGCTGTGTAACATTTCTTCAAAAATGTTTGTATCCCACAGAAAAATAGAGTTAAACCCACATGGTCACAGCTTATTTTAAGGTCGAATTCTCACAATTAACTAACGTGTCTCAATAAACTCCTAATTTGCTGCCTATGAATAGCTAGGTAGTTGTTAAGTTTAGGTGTGGGGTAGGATCAGGGAGCTAAAACATGGTCATGCAGAAGGCATTATTATGTGCTTTATAAGTACTAATAAATAGCCAATATACTAGCAATATGCTTTCTAATTAATAGTGAAATTTTTTTGCAAATGAACAATTCCTTTAATATTTCAGATATTTGCTCTACTGTCTGAGGCCTGGTAAAAGGTCAAAATTACTATTTATCTCCACATAAACACATCGTTATATAGTCCGCCGTACCCGTTTTAAGTTTGATTATCTCATCTGATTACCCGAGTGATACCTGAAACTCTTAATATCTCAAATATGCCCTCCAACTGAACGGAAACTAGGGCACAAAATAAATCTGCGACCAAGATGAAGAAAAGCACCAACCCTTGCGACCACATCTCAAAACAGACTCCCTTGAGGTTTCACCAATTAAGATAGCTCCCAGAGCAGGGGAGAGGTCTCCTGACATGCTGTCATGTAGATGGAGAGACTGAGTCATTACGGAGAGACGGTGTTCCTGGCTACAGACAGTGAGGATAGTGGCTTTAATTGGCAGAGCGTTTGTTTGGGAGTCCTGTCTGCTCGGCTTTCTTAAGGTTAGGACTGCTGGGATTTGCTCTTTATGCAAATGCCTCCCCAAATATGCAGTTGCAGCTTAGACTTGAGAACTATGTCGACTCTTCCATGACTCTGACACACTAGCACTGTTTCCTCATATCAGTCAGAGCCAATTCAAGACGCTTAGAATCTCAACACAGTGTGATGTTGTCTTGCGGAGCAATGACAGATGAGGGTTGATGCTTTGGAATAACCACAAAGCTGGTAAACGCGTTGCATTAAAAAGACAGACTGATGACATGTCTGAATTGACCCGTGTTTCGCCTTTGAGAGTTACAGGGTATATTAAAGCAGAGGTGGCCTTGATCATTTGACCGTTTTTCTCTTTCTTGCGCTCTTTTTCAAAGGCTTGACGTTCTGAACTCAAATAAAGACACAAATATATTGGATCCGCCATCTCCGCAGGACCCCCGGATCAGCGCTATCTGAATTCAACGTCAACATTTGCTTTAGGTCCATATGAAAGACAGAGAGAGGAAATAAAGAGGGGAAATACTGTATTTCCTTTCATTTCAGCACTAGCATGTGCTCTCTAAGCAGCCATAGACTACCTCAGAGAAATATTTGCTTTAGAATTACCCACAAAAAGAAACGGCTGAGCCCTTTGAACAGACTGGTGCAAAATCTCTCTGATCAAACAAGGAAAGCGTCAACATGTCAGCAGATGCAACACAGGAAACACCGAGAATGGCAAACGCTAGTTCTGCTTACAAGGACGGTTTGGATCAATGGATTTTGATACCGTGGTTTCCTTATACCTGATGGTCAGTCACCTACTCTCGTAGCCTCAGGGTTTGAGCGAAATTCACAGAGAAATCCTGGGGGGATTTGCACAATGCAGATACAAGAAAATAGGATGATGCCGCAGATGTATAACGTTGACATGCATGTCTCATGAGCACACACCGGGGTGATGCGAGGAACGTTATTTGAATAAACATTTCCAATGAGGACATTGTGTTTTTCTTCGTCAAATCGTAGACATTGGCTTAAGGCTAGTGAGATTCGTAAAGGATGTTGAGAAAACTGACATGCATTGGTCAAAGGTTCACTAGTTCCTCATATCAACTCAAAACAGACCAGCACCTCAGGCAGAAAGGACATTTTCCTTCATTGCAGGCAAAAAAAAAAAAAAAAAAAAAAAGGAAAGAAGAAAAAACAACAACGAAGAAGTGTACAAAGGCAACATCTGGTTTCATATTCAAAGGCTGTAAAGGAAATGGTGGGACTTCTGTTTTGATTTATGGAATTATTTGAGAGCTCTCTCTCTCTTTCTACCACTCATCCTGTCCACATTCACATTGTCACTACTGTGAGAACAAACCTCGTCACAGCGACAGAATCAGGCTTGTCTCACATGATTGATGTTGGGATATGTATGGTAAGGAAGACACATAAAAAGACGACAAACTGAACAACATCACTGATATTCTATTTTTGCCAGCTGTTTTTTCTCTTTAAACAATGCTGTCTCCTTGAAAACAAAAAAATGTAACGCCTGCTAAATGGTCCAAAAAAATCTGACTGGTTTGTGACTGTAATATATTATATTGCCTTTTTTATTGCCATGGCTAGTCAACTTTGTAAATACTATCACTCATGTCCACCTAATTTTTTAACACAGAAGAAGTGAGCTGTTTGCTTTAAGTGTGTGGGACTTATGGTTCATAAGATACTATATGTAAATAACTAGAATACTATACAAAGTAAATGATAAACGTATCTGTGCCAAAACCAGTGTGTTTATGATTGTGAAGCAGTGTAAATAATAAGATAACAAATACCAGTTTGCAATATCAAGCAGCATAATGAACTAGAAGTGGCGTGATAAACCCTTGCCCATTCAAAATGCCTGTCCTAGAACTTGTGTTAAAAATAGGATGAAGAGCACTTTAGGGCCTGGTTTCATAGGCCAAGTCCCAGACTGAAATGCATGTATGGGTTAATTTAACTGAAAGAAACTTTGCACTGATGATGTCAAAATATGTCAGTTTCATTATTTTGTTTCAAGATGCACACCATTAGTGTTTTTATTTAAGGCATGCTTTTAAAAGCTCCTTAAATTTCCCAGTTGAACTATGACTTAATCCTGGCTTAACCTAAGCCCTGTCTGGGAAATATTAGATATTTACATATTTACTGAAAAACCTATTTATAACAAACATATTTTTGTTGCCTGTACAGTTTACTCAACAAATCTGACCATGCAATACAAATCTTGATCATTAGTCACACAGTTAGCTTAAACTGGAAATGGAAGTTAATTCTTTTCTGTTTAATAATTTAATTTTATTGAGAACCAAAACTGGACAGTGGATTTCTAGATCCCAGCATGCTTTGCTCATAAGACTGGACTGCAAGCACAAATTAAGTGTTATTTTGCATTAGCTATGCTAGTACTCATTGAGCATATTGTGAATAGACTTTTTATTTGCTCTTCCCATTCCTTACATTTAGTGAAAAAGTTAGATTTGGCATGCTAACATGGGCCATTGGATTCAGTTAATGTTCCTCTTCATTTCTCTTTTCTCAGCTTAAGCAGGACAATCATTATTTTAGTCAAAATAATGTTTAATGTCATTTAAAATGTGCTTACACAAAACCCATTAGGGAGATCTCGGGCAGCGGAAAATATGGCTCATTTTATTTTTGATGGACTTTTGCATATGAAAGGCGAACAACTCAACCACGATTTTATTACTTGGTGATAGAGATAAAATGCTCCTTCCAGCTCAGTGAAAATGATTCAATCTGGCTTGCAGCTTGTCATGACAGGTTATATTGAGAGTTCATAAATATATGGAGTAGTAATTAAATGAGCAACCACTGCTGGTATTTACAAGGTCACAAAAACCTGGCACGGACAAATTACTAGTGGGCAAGAACTCAAGCTTAAAAGTCTTTTTGGTAGATTTTGCAGGAAAAGCAAACAATCCGCTAAGGAAATATTTGACCAACTTTTTTAACATGCCACCACAAGTGATAATTCATAGTGCGTTGAACAAAAATTACCCAAAAATTTAAACTCATGTACGAGGGATTTCAATTTGTTGTCCCTGAAGCACCATATCTCTTCCTAATATTTCATACATGCTGCATCAAGACTCAGAGAGACGCAGAGGGAAAACGTGGGCAGGAAATACCACAGGAGCAACACACAGAGTGGGGAACACAACCGTGGCCCTGTACCCCAAAACCCACCAGCGGCCAATGCAAACAGCAGCTCCCCGTGAGGAAATGACTGGCCAAACAAAAAACAGCAATGAATCTGCGTGGCATGAATGTAAGGATTTCTCCATGCTGTGCTCAGGACCTGCAGTCTTGTGTGTGGCTTTAGCACTTCACTCCAATAGGGGTGGACTAACGAAGAAACACACAGTGGCATCAGCCGCATGTTCACATTTGTGTACTGCAATTATAATGCTGAAGCCAGTCCAGTGATGTATTGCGTGATATAACACCTCGATGTGGTAATGTACTGTATAAGTATTTTTCTTCCATCTGAAAGTCTAAAGCAATTTTCTGAGACGCCGGGCCTTCACCTTGATTAAATTCTATTGTTAACAGTGATTCTCCTCTAAGAGCATCTGACTTAATCTGTGTCCAAAAAGCTCATAGTCTGCTTTTGATAATGGTGCTGACTTCCAAAGAGTCTGATAAGATCGCACAACTGTGAAAACAAACAAAACTAAAAATCTCTTTCCAGATGCGGGCAAAGGAAATGATCCTAAAATCAATGTGGGCTCTCCTCTTGTTGGGGATTGTGTCAGTGTATTTACTTGTTTTCTGTTGAGCATCTGTGGTGAATTATTTTGACCATATGTCATGTGGATACTTGGAGCCCATACCTTCATATTTAATTCTGACTATTATTACTATTAATAGATGCCAATTAGCGCTTATCTCGTATCTTTAAATCATATGATTTGTAAATATTAAACTAATGGGTTTTCTTTAGTGTTATTATTTATTGTTAATAGCATACATTAGGTTTCAAACAACCGTGAAGCAAAACTTCAGAATTAATAGACTGATATAAAATGACAGATTAGAATAGAATCGGATGCTTTATATAAAATTTAGTTTTGTTAAGGTGAATAACTCTACCAACCATAACGCTAATCAGACATAACTTTTGTTGTCGTGACTGGAGCTGCTAAAGCTCCAGTGTACGTCTTGATGATGCCCAAGCTCAAATTGTTCTTGCCGAGCAAGTAGACGAAGAAGATGCACCTCGCCAAGATGAGCTGCTGGTCTCATTGTTTTTTTTTAATTGCCTGAGCCACTGCTAGAGCTGCTTCTTGAAATATCCATGTTTTTTGCAAGCTAACAAAGGAGCATGTGAACTGTTTTGACAAGCGCGTTTTCTGGCTCCCTTCTTCTTCTGTGTGACATACTGTCTCAGAAGCATAAACGTTGTGAAGCGCCACCTTGTGTACCGGGTTATTTCTGTTTTTCATTAAGCACCTGTTATGTTCCACATGTGTTTTGTGTATTTTGTTTTTGTTCTGTTTCTCGCTCTCCTGCCCCTTTACTGAGCCCCACTTCCAGGTCCCTGCTATTGGTTGTTGTGACTGTCACTCATCATTCTGACATCATGATGTTCTGACGTCATGATGTTTTGTGATGACGCGCCAGCTGTATTTGAGGGTTCGACTTCATTGTGTGTGTGTGTATGTGTGTGCGCCAAACAGCGTACCTCGTGCTCCAACACAGTCCATCATCTTTTCGTGGCAAGGTTAATTCTATTTCCGATGCTTAAATGGATCTCATCTTGTATAGCCAAGCTTTTGTGACGTGAGATTTGATCTATCTTTTGATTCGCTTCTTGTGATTAGAAGCCTACCTGTATCAAATTCTTTGTGAACAACGTTGATGTGCGTGTTGGAGTTTGCTTGACTTGCGTGTTAGGTGCAAAGTCAAGCTTTGCTCATTTCCTTTTTGTTAGGTTAGTTTGTACTTTGTTAATTTAGCTTCTATAATTTGGGTGACACTCCTTTTTTTGTTGTTTAATCATTTTTTTTTTTTGTAAACTTGGATTTAAATCTATATGGCTTTTAATAGTAAAGATTTTAAAAGGTCTATTCTGTCCTGTCCTCTTTGATTCGCACCACACCCAGTTAAACAAATGTGTCACTTAAATGTTACAAGATCATCCCTGTTTTTTCATCGTCAGAGAAAATGCATGGTATGAACAGGAAAAATTGGTGATAATATCCGTACGCGATATTTGTGCGCAGTATTCATCCTGCTGTGTACAGGCCTTTAGTATTCACATAAGTTAAGTATTTGAAAATGGAAGGAGAAATTTTGCAGACTGTGCTGGTTGCTATTTTGCAGGCACCATAAAAGTATCATTTTAATGCACCATAAGCTCCATAAATAGGGTTATAAACGTTTGCTATTTTAAAATAGTTAAAAATGTTAACATTAAGCTTAGCTCTCCTTAGCACATTTGCAAAATAAGTTTTAGCTTCCAACTTGCAAATCATTTCAGGTTTGTTTTTTCCGGTTTGTTTTTATAAGACCAGTTAAGATGTTGTAGCTGTAGAGATACAGCCTGAACTATTTTGAACAAAAACAAAACAAAAAGGCAAACTAAGCAGACACAGGATCTATTCTTACAGATGCAGCATTTAGCTACTTAAGGGTCCTAGGGTATATTAAGACCTGCATTTATTGTACGCTATCACATACTGTGTTGCGGATGAGGATTTTCCCAAAAGCTGCTATTCTTTACACATTACAACAACATTATCACATGGGGTTGAACTATGCAGGGACAGAGAAGAAAACCGCATAGCTCTTGAAAATGTCAGTCATGGCTTTTATTCTCTATTGAGTGTTGAGATTTACATGACAACAAAAGGTAACATAATACCAGTTGGCAGAAGCTAGTCCCTCATTAGAGTGTCTCACTCCCTGACTCACCAGAGTCTGATTCACAGCTCAAATCTCAACACAAAGATGAGCTTTAAACATCCATAAACCCACATGCCCATGAACACCGCTGCATTATGATGCGTATATAAACAATTGAAGATAATCACACTATGCAAATGTGATATTCCCCATGGGGATGATACAACCCCTCTGTAAAACCACCTGAGACAATAGGGTTCTGGCAAACCTCAGGTAGCGGAGCGATAGTGAAAAACATCGCACATTTCCACTAGTATCTCCAAGCAGGATTACAGGAAGGACTGCATAAACCAGGACTAGGGGTCACTTTAGGTCAATCAAATGCCGGATCCAAAATCTGAGAATTTATTTATTGTTATGAACTGAATTCAGCTTACGAACTGCATTCTTGAGATTTTTGCTGCTAAAATAGCACAGCCTAGTTATTTCACAGCATTTTAGCACTCACTTATGAGTCCTCACTTATGAAAATGAAATTCGGATGAATGCCATATTTAGGCAGGTTATGGAAATAAAGTGTGTAGGCTACGCTAAACAATACCGAAGTGTGTGGAAATGCTGCACTGTGCATCGACATAGATTCTCCCTCTCATCGGAAATATCCAAGAATGAGAAGTAATAAATTTTTATCACCGGCACTCAGCAAATACCTGACCTGAACATACAAATGTTGGTTCAGTTGGTTTTACAATCAGTCACTCATCTATATCTGCCGTGTTTCATTTGGTATTTAATGGCACAAATAATAAAAAAAACCTAATTCAGTCAAATGCTCATCATGATAGGAATAATATCTTGAGTCTACAGGGATTATACAGTGGAATAATAAGTAATTCAGTCTGGTGGAAAAACTGAATTGTGTCCTTAAATAGTCTCCTTGAATCAAGCCGTCTGAGGTGGAGATGTACACCCTCTTCACGGGTAGAAAGCAGGAGAGAGGAGAGTAAGTTGGCAACTAATGAGTCCGGACAGGCCGGTAACTCTCAGGAGAATTGAGTTTCTCTGTTGCTATTGGGCTCTCTCAAATCATTCTACATTATCCTCCCACCTGAATAAACATTTGCCGCAAAAACGTCTTTCCAGCTCACTGTCAGGGAAGGGTTCAATCAGTCTCTCATCAAACTATTACTGATCACAGATCTCAGCTAAAGTGTGGCAGAATCTGTAGTAATGTAAAGCCGCAGGAAGCACCAAAAGCAGCTCCGTTTAGATGATATACCGTTTAAAAACTGATTTGTTTACATTGTCACTTCAACATTAATTATGTACGCAGAAATCAACAACAAAAAAATACAATCAAATGGTACTCACAATGTCAGAAAAAAGTAGTACAACAGTTTGGCGTTTTAGGGACAGCTTCCTAGCTAATTGACCCCTAAAAGGTGTATTGGTAACTTAAATTAGTCATACTGTTTGTGCCTTAATTGTTTTGGGGTGTAAACTATATATATATGAAGTTAGTTGTAAATGAAACAATGATTTCTGCTGTATATTTTGAAAGAAAATATATATATATTTTAAATGTGTTACTAGCCATGTCTTTGTATTTATTTGTAAAAAAAAAAAAAAGTATGAAGTAATTTTGTACACTGAAACAAACATGATTTAAAAGTATTTTCACTCATAAACTGCCAGTAATTTTAACAAACAACAAGTACCTCATGAAATTTAAGGTAAACTGAAGAATTGCTTGTATTTTCTTGTATAAAATACTCCCGTAATCTTGTCTTCGTTTGCAACTTTTACAAATATATTTTAGTTTTTCCTTTTTTTTCTGAGAATGTACAAAATTTGTATTTTTGTTTTCACAAAAGCTATACTGCATACTGATGAAGCACCCTCATTTTTCTAAATATTTTAGCTAGCTATTAGCAGCTATAATTTCCAAGATTTTAATCGAAAATTCAATATTAGATCAAGTGACCTCAAGTCCAATTAAAAAACATATGTTTTTTGTTCACATTTAATATTTTTGAAAATTATATATAAAAAAATATACATATATATAATTTAATCTGAGATGGCCTTTAGTCCCATTCTACCTTACTAATATGAATACTTCTAACAATAATGTGATAAAAATTAAATGTACTTTTTCAAAATAGCAATGTCCAAACCTGTTTTCTCATATGTACACTTGTCTAAATAGCAAGGAATATGACCTCTTCTTCAGAGGCTTAAATGGGCAAAGAGCTGCATATTGAAATACCCCAAACAAAACACACACACACACACACTGTAGTTTGTTGTACTTGTGGAACCTGTCAGCAGTTACAGATCTTGCTCTGAGCACTTCACCACTAATTGCCTCTGGTGCTAAATTTAGAGAGTGAGTGAGTGAGAGAGAGAGAGAGCAAGAGAGAGAGGGAATATATGCAGTAAGATGGAAAGGAGGGAAGCTCGAGACAGGCAGAGAGAAGGCTAGAGATAGATAGAGTGAGATCTGGAGCTGCTTTGATCAGAAATACAGATTGTAGTAAGAAAGCACCCTCTCCTCCTCCTCTCGAGCTGGCAGGCAGTGCGGCTCACTCACCAACCCCTCTCACACTCTCTCTCTCTTTCTTTCCCACCCTTTCTCACTCTTTCCGAGTCTCTGGAGAGTACCAGAACTATTCCATATGTCAGGCCTGTCAATCAGAGCAGAGCAGGGGATCCCACACTGCAATCCATCACCTATTCATGCGCCAAAGTCCGCAATTTATTTTGTCACCATGGGTGGTTTTAAACCTCCCCTGGACATTCTGCCACGGTATCCAAATAATCTGAAAAATTAATGATGTTAATTGCTCTATTTAATGATGTTGGGTTGGCAGTATGTCAGAGCAATCAAAATCGACCCCAGCAATAGTGCAAGAGCAGCATATGGTTTGTTTCCGTGTGTATCTGATTTTTTGATGTTGTTGTTCCTGCTAAAAATCTGCCAATCATTTTGGATCATAACAGAAAGAAAATATTGTTATTTATGGGTTCGCATTGACTGACCTTTTGTCGACTGCTTGATTAACATCCTACGCATGTGCATATGTTGTTCATGACGTACATATTAATTGTGTGGGGAGGTGCATGGTTATAAATAAATAAAATATTATTTTCCATTGAGCATTTATGCCTATTGCATGCTGAAAAAAAAACAAAGCCTAGATATGATGTCTAGTTTCTAAAAACACCTTCCATTAATATCTCGATATTCCACTGTCAGGTCTTTGTTTAGTATGTTAGCGTATTTTAGAAATACAAATGTAGCCTAAATGCTGTCAGCATTTTTACAACCATTTTAAAGATGCAAGAAAAACCACTGGGAGTTAAAATCATTCATGCAGTTCAATAAAGCAAACATATCATAGGAAATTTTCTCTTTTAACACTTCAAAGAACAAGAAGGACGTGACAATTAGCAGTCATCTCCTCATCAGCTGTCAGAGGAGAAATTCAACGCTCCACACACAGCCCAGTTGAGAAGTCCAACACTTCAAAGCCTTCTGAGGTGTTCAAATACTGTCTCTCTCTCTTTCTCTCAGACATGCTATGTTTTTTTTTCTTTTTCTGTTACATCACAGGATTTCATCTCAAATCATGACAACAAAGATTTGTGGTGTTAATGATATTTATAAAAATCTAGGCAGTAAAACTATCAGCTCTTCAATGGGGAAACTGCTGCTATTATAAGGAAGCATAAAATAGACTAAATTATTCACTAAAGATGTCATTCTTATTTCTAATTTTGCTTTTCAGTATCACGCACTGTCAGATTCCATTTAATGCTACACCCCTGCTTTCTTTAAAAGTAGACAGTTTACTCACTTTTTGTGAGTACAGTTGTAAAAAAAAATATCTGTGCTGCACAAATACTGTTAATAATAGATGCTTTTATCTGTCTAATAAATGTTAAAAACTTAAATATATAATTCTTGTTTTCCAGAATTTTGGTCAAGCTGTCTATATAACGCATGTTGTAACACTCAATATCGCACCTACCTTTATTTAAGTGAAATATTCACACATTTTAGCTATTTTTAACATACACATCAGTTCCGTTCAGTATCAGTTCAGTATTTGTGTAACTGTATGCATTTAATCATTTTCTCATTGGGGGCGAATAGCTAATGCATTTATTATCAATACGGCCAAATCTTTTTGATGATTTTCTTTGCAACCTACAGTAATGGTTGCAGCTATCATGTCTCAAAAAATGATTAATTTTTATTAGACAAATCAACATTTATAACAGGAAGTGTGTTTTCATAATCAGGCATGAATAATGGTCTATTTAAGAGAAAAAGCTATCCCTCTCAAATATTTTTTACAGAAATATGAACAGTCCAGGCCTTTAATTTCAGTGCATGTATGATCCCAAATTGAATGCATGAGAAGGGAAATATTCGCAGTGTTACATACCACATTACAACTGTACTCACTTAGCCGGTTTGGCATACCATACTAAAATATTCTGAAAAACTTATTCAAAAGCATTGCAAAACCACTTAATCCAAAGCTCAGTGGAGACGATTAAAGAACAAATGACTTTTGCGAATCAAAATCATACTGTAATCTGATTCCTGGACAAATTACTCTAATAGGGGTTTCTAATCTTTTCTTTTTTCCATTCTCTTTTCACACCAACACTGTTGATTTTTGACAACCGTGACGAATGCATTTAAAATGACATACAGCATAGGCTCCACAACACATTTTTATTAGCTCTGACAATAACAACAAGTTCAACATGTTAAATCTGAAGTTGAAGGAAAACAAGTTTTTAAAAAAAGCGCACCGTTGTCCAGCCTCCAGCTATGTAATCAATCACAGCAAAAATGAAATTGAACAGAGGAAGCCGTTAACGGTAAAGAGTTGCTTGATGCTGTGGTTTCATCTGGACAGAACACATGATTTACAAAATTACCAAAAAAAAAAACAAGAAACGCTTACACTAAGATAACAATTCACAATCTGACAGCTGTCAGAGATTTGTTTAGTTCTTGATAGTGAAAGGACAGTAATTTGTTTAATGTAAACACATGATATGACAGCTGAATAAAATTAAACGTGCAAGTGTTTTATAATTTACATATAACAATATGTATAACACACACACACCTTTTTATGAAATAGAAATTCCCAACTCCTTGACTATATAATAATTAATTACAATGTTCCTTTGACTTTGACATACAATTAAAAGGCCTTTTTCTTTCTCCTAATTAGACTTTGTTTCTGTTGAAGTGATTGGTCCCAAGGTCTTTTCGACCCCTAATTAAACACAGACAAAAGTAATAACAGCAAAAAGGTCAGAAAAGCTCTATTGAAACAATTAACAACTCAATGGCTCATTTCAAAGGTAATCTGTACGAACCAAAATGGACTATATATCACAAGAAAAAGAAATATTACTGACAGCCAATACAAAATGTGCCTTCTCATTACGATTCCCTGTAATTAAAAATGGCTAGCAATACAAATCAGAGCAGACGTTACATTTTTGTGTGCTTATGTGTGTTTAGATTATAAATCCTTCACCATTTTTAATATTTCAATTTATAAAGCTTAAATGCAAAGCTCCAGACTGTCAGCTAAAGAAGGGCTCATCAGGGGTCATCGATATTATCATTCTATTTTATTTACTTGAATGAACCAAATCTAGGGTAAAGCAGCCTAACTTTAGTGTAAAGGTTAGTGTCATTTTTTGGTTTAAGCTGGTCCATAGCTGGTCATGTGCTGGTGCTAAGCTGGTCCAACCAACTTAAACCCCAGCAAAGGACCAGCCTAAACCAGCTTAAACCATCTCAGCTTCAAAACATAACCAGCATATGCTGTTTTTTTTCCAAAAAGGCATGCACTTTATGATACAATAGATGATGAATGAATCTCGTTACATCATACTAAATTTGCACTTTGTAGTTAAGAGAATTGGCGAGAGAGCAGACTTCAGTCAGCGACCGTGCACACTTTGATGACTGATTTGAACTCCTCTGATTGGCCATTGCATTTAAAAATGTAACAGAATCGTGTGTGATTGGTTACAACGCGCAAAACTGTAAATGCATTGAAAAGAAATATGATGGAACAATTAAACCCTAAGATGAATACTGGCTTTAAAATAATAATAATAATAATATTATCTCTGCTGGAAAAAACAGCACATGCTGGATAGGTATGTTTTAAAGCTGGGATGCTGGTTTAAGATGGTCTTTTGCTGGTTTACACTGGTCCTTTGCTGTTTTAAGCTGGTTTATGCTGGTCCTTTGCTGGTTTAAACTGGTCTTTTGCTGGTTTATGCTGGTCCTTTGGTGGTTTAAGCTGGTCCTTTTGCTGGTTTAAGCTGGTCCTTTGCTGGTTTATGCTGGTTTAAGCTGGTCCTTTGCTGGTTTAAGATGGTCCTTTTGCTGGTTTATGCTCGTCCTTTGCTGGTTTAAGATGGTCCTTTAGCTGGTTTATGCTGGTCCTTTGCTGGTTTATGCTGGTCCTTTGCTGGTTTATGCTGGATCAGCTTATACCAGCAAAGGACCAGCTAATACCAGCAAAGGACCAGCATAAACCAGCATCCCAGCTTCAAAACATACCTAACAAGCATATACTGGGTTTTTTTCAACAGGGAGTCTTGCTATCCAGTAAGGCATCAGCCACAAGCCATATGTCTGACTATCATCAATACACAAAACTCTAATTTATTGGCACAACCATCCTAGCATATAGAATTAAGTGTTTTGTTTTTTTTGCTGCTGTGTTGTTAATAAATAGGCTCTACACATGTGAAATAAGAAAACAGCCAATGTTTCGCTTGTTAGCTTTAGCAGTTAGCACACCGTTGGCACACTAGCACAGGGGTGAGGCAGGTTGTTTGGGTGTACTGTGTCTGATCAGTAAATCCAGACAGAAGCAGTCTGTTTGCGAGCTCTGAGCTCCGCTTGAGAGCTCTACCTCTTCCCTATCAGTATCTCTCTTACTGCTCCGACTTCACATTAAACCCTCCGGGGAACGGTGGGAAAAAAGTCTCTCTCTCTCTCTCTCGTTTTGTTTCTCCACTCTCTGGTCATACCACATCACTCCCTCAGGATATAAAATCTCCCCTCTCCTATGTCTCTCCTTCGAAAATGTCCCGCTACCTGTTCCCAAACATGCACAATGGGCAATAAAACAGCAAACTGTCGTTTCATGATGCCAATTACTGACCAAGCTCCTCAGGTGGAGTTTGACATTCAGTACATGCAGTGTGTCTGGTGCAGAGCCTTTATGCGGTCCACAACTGCCACACGTGACATTAGCGAGAGTTATTTTAGGATTTCTATCACACAAATTTAATTTGCAACCAATATCCTGAAACACAAATAGTTTAAGAACCGCTTCCACGTCTTCTTCCTTTCTTCTTTCCTCTGGCACTGTAAATGTCTTGACTTTTTTCTGTCTGTCTGACGCAAGCCTCTACGGAGTCTCTCGTTTATCTTTCCCTCCATCCTGTCTGCTCTCACAAAAGATCTTTTATTTCTCTATTGTGTTCTCTTGCTCGGCACATGGTGCATGATTGCATGGGTAGGTGGCAATCCATCCACCCTAGAGAGGACGCTAAATTCTCTTCAGACCTTCCTTACTGACAAAATGGCCCAGTACTGCCTCATGCCTCCACAGATTTGGCCTCATTCATATAAGAGCTCTGTACTAAATGGCTCCCGCTTCAGAACCACATGTCGCTTGTAATCAGAAACAACATATACGCAATTAAAATAAAGGTGGCCTTCTCTACCTGTCTCTGTGATGCTGAGGACCACCACCAGAACACGTGAGGCTCTGGGTTTGTTCTTTACTCACAGGTTCACTACTAAAATGCTATTTTCTCTTTCACTCTCTCTCCTCGTTCTCTCTGAGGGATTAGGAGTCCACAGCTGCAAGTGACACTCCCCCCCACCCCCTCCTTTTTTTTTTATTCAGCTCCATCGCTATTGAAATGTTCTTCTGTTTGCTGGTGCACTGGCTCTGTGTATTCACATTGTTCCAGTGTGGTGGTTGTTTATTCCAACAGTCTCTGAAAGAAACCTCCAATTATTTTGATTAATGTTGCTTTGATGCTTCTTTTTGGTTGTTCTATTAAATTATTACTTTCAATGTTTAAAAATAAATGGCACTGGCTGTGAGACATTTAAGAATGCAAGTAACTCTATACAGTGTTCAATTGCATATGATGAATACTAAACTAAAAATAATAAAAAAATAATAATATGAACTGATAATATTAAATATCAACCAGCCACAATGATTCCATAAGAAAAGTTGGGGATTAGTAATATTTATTTTATTTTACTTATTAGAGGTAAAATTAAATTAAATTAAATTAAATTAAATTAAATTAAATTAAATTAAATTAAATTAAATTAAATTAAATTAAATTAATTAAATTAAATAAAATTAACAATTTAACTGTCACGCGGGAAGGCGTTCACATCCATAAGCAACAATTTTATTAGAAAACACAGAGTAATCACAGCCAGGGTTGATATCGGCAAATGGGAACATAGGAGGCAGAGACATTAGAATAATCCAAAGAGCGTGGGTCGGCATGAGTAAATCAAATACAAGGAAACACGGGGGAACTCAGGGAAACACAAAGGCTTGACAACCAGATACTGACTCCAGGAAAAAGTCCTGGGGATCCACAGGAAAACTTGAGGTCAGTACAATCACTGGTAAAACCTCCAAACTTACTGTGGAGACAACTGAAATCTCCGAGGGTGGTGCAGCCACCAGCAAAGCCTCCAGGGAATCTATGGCAGGAGCCAACCTGGAAGGTGACTCGTGACCTGGAATCAAAGGTGACTCGTGATCTGCGGCCATCTTGAGAGGCGCAAGCTCCTCCTGTAAGGACTGTAAGGTAAATTTTTGTGGAAACCAAGCCAATTTTATATTTCCCATTGTTATGTTGTCTGTCAATGTTCTCTTAGTTTATTGTTGTGGACTTTTATTATGACTTGTCTCCCTCTGTTCCTATGCCCACTCTGTGTTGTCTCTGCCCAGCTTGTTAGTTTCCATGCCGACTGATCAGCTCTGCACCCTCATCCCATTGTCTCCCCTTTATAAAGTGTTCACGAGTGTTTGTAAAGCCGCTGAGTATTGTGAGTGTTCACCTTTACCAAGCATTTCCTTTGTGGTGTGTTTTCCCGTTTTTGCCTGTTCGTGTACCGACCTTTTTGCTCCTGTTTGGATTATTGTTCTGGTTTGCCCTTACTGATTCTGTTTGCTGATCGCCCGACCCTCGCTACTTATCTGAATTCCCCTTGTATGTTGCTGTCTCCTCTGTTCTCATTTGCCGTTGCCTTGACCCAGCCTGTATGACCTTAATAAAAGCTTTCATTTGGATCCGACCTCGTCAGACCTGTTCATAACAAAATACTCAGCCTCACCAGGATCCAGCAGCTTGTTTGAGTGTTCCAGGTCAGTCATGGACCCAGTTGAGCAGATACTACAGCTTCAGTAAGGAAACTCTCCAGTGGAGGACTATGTTCGGGCAGTTTTGTGAGTTGTCCAACCATGTTCCGTTTGAGGAAAGTTTCTTAAAAAGTATTTTTTTGTTTCGGTTTGAACCTGTTAAATCATTCCTTTCCAAGAAGGCCACCATTCCAGAGCCGCAACCACTGCAAAAGATGGCCGCCAATCTCGAGCCACAGCCACAGCTCAAGATGGCCACCACTCCAGAGACACAGCCACAGCACAAGATGGCCACCAATCAAAAGTCACTGCAACAGCACAAGATGGTCGCCAACCCAGAGCCACAGCCACCACCTGAGATGGTCGCCAACCCAGAACCCCTGCACAAGATGGTCGCTAACTCAGAGCCACAGCGTCAGCGCAAGATGGCCGCCCACCCCAGAACCCCTGCACAAAATGGCCATCACACCATGGAGACCATTACTGAGTCCTCGTCCAGTTCTGTCATGGCCACGGAGGCCATTGAATCATCGTTCTGCCCTGCTCTGGCCACGAGGACCGTTGCACAAGAGGCTGTCCTCGAACTCTCGTCCTACCCTGTTCCAGCCACAGTGATCACCCACAAACCACCTGCGACCTCCCAGCCTGTCTCTTTCAGTTACATCTGCTCTGTCCTGGTCTCCTGTTCCTCCCTGGCCTCCTGTTCCACCTGCGCTGCCCTGGTGGGCTCCCATTTCGCCCACGCCGCTTGGGCTCCTGTTACTGGCAGGTACTGTTTCGGCCATAAAGGCCATAATTAACCTCTCTTGGATTTGCCTGCACCGCTGTGGCTCAACGTCCCGCTCCCACAGCTCCATGGTCCCCACCATTGTTCCATACTTCCGCTTCTCACTTCCACAAAGACTTGGCCCTCTGTTCCTCCTCCAGCTCCTCCTCTGCTCCACCATCCTCCAGAACTTTTGCATTGTGTGTTAGGAACGTCTGGAAGCCGCTCTTTGGGAGGGGGCTCTGTTATGTTGTCTGTCAGTGTTCTCTTCATTTACTGTTGTGGACTTTTATTATGACATGTATACCTCTGTTCCTATGCCCACTCTGTCTCCACCCAGCTTGTTAGTTTCCATGTCGATTGATCAGCTCCGCCCCCTCGTTTATCCCATTGTCCCCCCTTCATAAACTGTTCATGGGTGTTTGAAAAGCTGCTGAATATTGTGAGTGTTCTCCCTTACCAAGTGTTTCCATTGTGTTGTTTTTGCCTGTTCATGTGCCAACCTCTTTGCCCCTGTTTGGATTATTGCTCTGGTTTGCCCTTATTGATTCTGTTTGCTGATCGCCCGACCCTCGCTACCTATCTGGATTCCCCTTTGTATGCTGCTGTCTCCTCTGTTCTCGTTTGTCATTGCCTTGACCCAGCCTGTATGACCATACCTCTTAATAAAAGCTTCCATATGGATATGACCTCATCAGAACCTTTCATAACACATATATTCTTTGATGAATATAAGTTTTCACTAATGTAATGCCAAATTTTTTTTCCTTGTAATTAGAATGTTTAGAATTATAAACAATCCAGCGTTTAAAAATATTACTAGCCATTTTATAATACTTTACATCTGATTAATATTTTCACGACAGCGACAAAATCTATGAATACAGCAAACAGGCCCACAATAGCAATACTGAACTTTTTTCGTACTATCTATTTAGTTTAAAAAGTTGTATCCAAAACCTTGCACTGTTTTCGCCAGTCCATGGTAATGTACTGGAGGTAGACAGTCTGACCTTGGGAGGCCTACTATGAACGCACAGGGGGAGCGATTCTTTGATATGCACAATCAAAGACCTCCCACGTCCGCTACTGTGAGGAAGGTTACTTTTGTAGTTGTTGTTGTTTTCTCTAATACTCTGTACAAAGGCAGTTGACCATGACTTTCATACCAGTTTTCTGTTTGTGAAGGTCAGCAAGGAGGTTTTAATTACCTGGTAAAGGAACAGCGGAACTCAACAGGGGTTTCGCTCAGAGGAAACGGGTGAAAACATCAAACATGCAACCTGTCCGCAAAGCACGCACTGTCTGTAAATGAACAACGGCTCATTCCACCTTTGTGTGAAAATCTAAATAACCTCACTTTCATGTTCTCAGTAACTTTGTTTTCTGTGGTCACTTTAGGTGCATTTTTTTAATGCTGGTCATGACCCCTGCTTTGACCCCAGAAGAGCTTGGAATGGAAACATTTCTTTCAGATTCTGGCCTATACTTAAAATTTATCAGGTACATGATCAAACATTGATTTTACTCTTCCAGTACTTTCCAAAGGTCTTCTATGTCAGGGTTTTTTTTTTTAACTTTTGTGGTGAAAATACCCCTAATATTGTGACATCTTTATGAGGTACCTCTTTATATAAGACTTTATAAAACCAGCGTTTTTATTGTCTTTTATTAAAAACAAAAAAGTGCCCTTCTTTACAGTATTCAAAGCATTGATGCAAATTGTGAAACGACAGCAACTAAGTTGAACTTTATTTATTTTATATATATTATAATAATGTTTTTTGAAGATTATATTAGTATTTAAAAAAAGCAAATATTCTCTTATTTGGTGAATGTAAATAAAATCATTAAACATTTTAATATCTTATTTATGGAATAGTTTTGATTTGTTTTATATAGTAAATAGAAACACTTCTATTATGTGCCCACAGAGGAACAGGTTTGTGATGACATGAGGGTTATTAAATGATGATGATGAATGATTTAATTTTTGTGTGACTTACCTTTTTGAAAGCATTAGGGAAAAAACTACATTCTGTACTCTTTAAATATGTAACACTGTTTTATCATTTGGCTATAAGTTGATGCAAATCGCATCAAAAAAATTCTCAGGGGCTGTGGCACTCAAATAATGCTTAGTTGGTACAGTTATAAAAGGCCAAATTTGAGCTAAGAAAATATTCCAGACAGTATATAACCATCACCACCAACCTGGGGTGCCTTTCCCAAACAACAATGTAACTCGCTGATTAACCACCATAGTACAATGGATTGTTTCGGAAACAAACTAGCTACAGGCGACTGTTTCCCAAACACGGTCGCATCTCAGTCGTTTGAACCACATTATTTCAGCAACATAGAGCCATTGTTAATGACCTCACACGCATGTGGTGGAGGAATGGCTTCTGCTATTAAACTGATTAGAGATCTCCAAGATGCTGCTGTATTGAACATGACACATATTGACAAATGTATTATTTTTGTTCACTGTCATTTTGCTTTATTCAATCTTTGAATCATGACGGGTTCCCTCTTACGTTATACTCCGAGGTTCCCTTAGCCATTTATGCACATCCGCACTTTTCAAAAACTGCGTTTAGAATGGACATGCAAGATATAGATAGTAGATATAGATAGAATGTAAGATAAAGATAGTAATGCATGTTAGTTTGCTTCTTGTGCCCAAGAGCATATTTATTAAAGCCCATACATCTTACTAACAAGAAACTATGCTTCTAACCATAAGTTCAAAGCTGTAGTTGAAACCACAAGCGTTTGTGACGTTGACTGCGAATGTTCGTTTGAACTATGCTTTCGGGAAACACAGAATCGTTGAACTGCGCTGGTAACGACGGAACTTGCGATCATAGTAGGCTAACCATGCCTTTGGGAAACGCACCCCAGGTTAGTTTGATGAAGGTTTGAGCTAAACTCTGCAGGAACGTGGAGCTCGAGGGTCAGAGTAGAGAACTGATGGAACTGATGTTGTTTGCAAACTACACAATGGATTAGCAATAGGGGGTCACACATTATACAACTTTTCAATAAGAATAATCTCCAGCAACTTCGTTTGGCCTACACATTTAGAAATTATTTAAATGGTAAAAAACTGTAAAAAAAAATCTACAGTTAAAACCTGTTAAATGGTTAATGGTAATTTCCCCTAATAAATATGATGAAAAACAGAAATGACATTTCAGACAAATTTTACGGTAAAACACCATTTTTGAAAGTGTAAAAAAAAAGTAAAATTTACAGGGAAAAAATGTAATCTGTTGTTCCCAGAATTCCCTGCGATGCATTTCAAATTCAATGTTTCTTAGTTTTTTATTAACATTACATCAGTTAAATGAATTAGGTTAAAGGAACGATTGTTGGCAATCAGGGGCTAAAAATGCATGTGAAAGTTTTTTTGTATAACATTTAATTTGAATTAATCATTCAGTGACTCATTTGTCATGACAATCAGTTGTTTCAATCTTGAATGAATCATTATTTTGAAGGAATCGTTATTTTTGAAGTGTTCCTTTAGAAAGACTTGTCTCCACCTACTGGCATAACAGTGTTACCTGCAAAAAGAATCACTGAAATCGTATACATTTAAGGACTATTTTTATGTGCTTTAACACAACCTCAGTTTTTTTTTCAATCAATTATGTCCTAAGTATATGTACTGTAGGGTGCCACGCTTAGGTTCCTCTTAGGTTCAAGCTGTCTTCTCCTCACAGATCAAGGAAATTGTTAATCAGATCTATATTTCTTAAACCTATATGGGAGCTGTTGTGTTTTGACAGGTTTGTTGAACCAGCTGTAGGGATGATGTTTCAGTGTGTCAGCTTTAATTAAGTTGATGCCTGTGACCTTAGGGAGAGGCTGAGGCATAACAATGGCCTTAGAGCCTTGAGTAAATACTCAATGACTGTCTTACTGTCATGTCACCCAACACACGAGAAAACAAACTCTCCTGTTCTTTATGAGTCGTGTTGACATCTGCTCATATCATAATGAATGTGATGAGTGTTAACCGGTCAGGTTACACGGTGCATTAAGATTTTGTTTCAAGTTTTTAAGTCGGTCTTGCAGGGTAAATGTTTATGGCAGAAATAGGATAATATTAATGCATTGGGTTAGTTTAGTCATACGGTCTTTGATAAATTCACGCCACTCGGATGCTCTGTTCTTTCAACAACCGCACTGAGTATCATCTCCTCTTGTTTCTCTGTGGTTGAGCAGAGCACTTGGCTTGGGCAGTTGTTGTTGCCACAAGCAAGCAATCTTCACACATACAGTATTCTCTCCAGTGCCCTTAATGGGTATACCTACATCAGACCTGTGACATGAGCCTCAGTAATGGTTTATTTATGGTGACCTGAGTGTGTTCTGGATGTCTAATTCATTTTATTAATTGAGTCCCGCTTTGATTTACACAGGTTATTTCTTTGTGTGCACCTTTATGTAAATTAGACTTTCATACTGGTTCCTTTGTGACTACCATAACCAAGAGAACAGACAACGAAATCCATGAAGAAACAACTAATTATCCTATTTAATATGATTTACTTATTTATGTACCTGTACAAACACTTTTCTAGCATACCAATATCTCCAATAAAAGAAAAAAATCATCCTGACAGAGGATTTTGCTTTCTGAGCTGTCAAGTGCCACTCCTTCAGGAAAAGTTGTGTCTAATTGGAAACCTATTAGCTGACATTTTATGGCCTAAATGGAAACCACACATCTTCACATTTTCTGGATGCATAGCTTTGGAAATCAATAAATGCAGTGCCCATTTGGATAGATTGAATTTTATACCTTCACTGTTCACATCAACTCATGATTTAAGACATCACCCAGCCAAAGTGAAATTCCTCTTTCCACTTTAGGCACCCTTTAGAAAACTGGATTCATCCCAGAGGTCACATATCTCCAGCCCGTCCTATTTTAGATATCTTAATGGTCTCTTGAATAGCTTTGAGTTCTGGAGGCAAAATGAGATTTGGACAGTAATGCCAGATTTCAAGATACCTTCAGAAAAGCAAAAAGAGCGGGAAAAGGGTCATTTATCTCTTGAGGGGTTGGAGGTCGATACAACATAAGTGTATCGGCAACATAAACACAATACAATTCCATATAAACCCACGTTTGTGAGTCATGAAATCATTGATGGCCTACCCCTTTCTTTACCTCAGATGCCTCTAAGGTGTGTCCGCTTTTATGCTAGAGGTTTTAAGTTACTTGGTACATTCCTGTGTCTCATCTAAACACGAGCAGTTCGCACTGGGTGGAGGTTACGCTCGTGCACCCACGCACACATATTGAAGCTGGACCGCTCTCACAAAACACCTGCATTGAAGGACGGGAGGGAGGGGGCCAGGGCCGTACCTCGTCTTGTCTCCATGTATTGTCCTGCAGCGGAGCATGAGAGGGTAAAAAAGAGCGAAGAGGGGCCACCTGTCTCCCTTTATCGCTCCCACTCCCTCATCTTCCCTCAGAGCGATTACACCAGGTCTCCGACACTAATCTAATTATACTGCTAAAAAGAAAGAGAGATACCAAAGAGGAGCCTTAGTGTGTTCTAATTAAGGCACTGCCAGAGGTTGGAGACAATGTGAGCCGTGCTTTTTTCACATGCAATTGCGAGAGAGTCATAAAGAGTTTTGCTCTCACTTAAGGCAAGGCTATTGTGATATGTAGGGCATCCGAGGGGTGGGGGGAAAGTATAACTATCAGCAATCTGATGTAAAGGTCATGCAATGAGAGAAAGAGAGTGAGAACGAGAGAAATGGATGGAGCGAAAGAGTGCACTAGGGCTATATGAATCATAAGTTTTGTCAAAGAGGTAGTGGCAGGGACCGGTCTATACGAGCAAGGTCGCAGTTCAGCGTCGCGCCTCAGGACCCGCTGCTCTTAAGCAGCCGCAGCTGCATTGTTCTCGCTCCGCCGGTGGAGACTCGCTGTGTCCATCCGATTAGCCACTCCGTGACCGTCCTTCACTACAGTATCACATACTGTTTACTGCGACGGAGACCTTTAGTGAGGAGACAGATTGTTCACTTTGAAAGAGTCCTCTAGCCGGCCTGAAGCGCCGTTTGTGCATGAGAGTCCTCCAGTCCTTCAGGAAACTCCCACACACGATACTCTCCACCATTATGCAGCGACAAGAGGCTTTAGCCAAACAATATAACATGCCGTTATTTTGCTGGCCATTGTTCTGTGGCTGTAATTGATGAAGTGATGGAACAAATGCGTCATTTTGTCTTTGTCTTAAAATGTTTAGCTTTTGTGGTGTGCCGTGAAAATATTAAGGTATACTCTTAACGTTTAAAGGGTTGCTTTAAACGTACACTGTGCTTTTCTGAGGGGCCGTTCACGCTCATTTTTTAAAAACCTGTTAATCTATGCACATACAGGTCAGTTGTGTTGCATCTCACTGCTTTTGAATTTTTTTGCATCTCGCACAACGAGTTCTGCTTTTTAAGACGTTATGCTACGCAGCTCAATTTTTGTCTCACTTTTTTAAAAAGCCCGATTTAAATTTACACTCAGAATGCAGACCTAATAGGTGAGCGTGATTTCACCAAGTACAAGATTCCAATCAACCAATCAGAATTGAGGAATCATTTTTCTGGAAATATCTGTTTTAGGCTTGCAATCATGGTTAAGTGCTTCTACACCCATATTTTTGGACAGTAATGTTGACCCAGGATCAACAAAAGATGTTGATCCAGGATCATGTCTTACTTGGCAAAATCACTGTGACCATGCAGAATACAAACTGTGTTTATAAAAAGTAGAAACAGACTTTTTTAGGATCACAGGTGATGAGATTTGATGGTTTCAGCATTAACCAGAATGAGAACTCTTTATTCCTTTCAGTTAATTTTTGACGTCCACCAATTAGCTTTCTTGAAGCACCACTACTGTACTTTGCAAAAGACTGAGGATAAGAACCAGTCTCAGATATTCTTCTACTTTTTAAAGCTTGACAGGAAGCCGCCACTTGTTGTTGCCTCAAGACTTTCTATAGTGGATGCTTTTTTTTAGCTTTTACTATATTTCTTGTTGGACTTCATCCTACATGTCTACATCCTGGTGACGGAAGACTGTACTAAATGCTGTGCAAGCACTTCCCTGGATTTCTTCCTGTCCCTAAAGGATGTGACCTTTTAAACGCTGTTCATTAGATTCAAACTCTTTGATGGGCTACTCAAAAGTATTTCACTGTGTTTTCTTTCTGTGAATTTCAATACTCTACACATCTTTTTATGACATTAAAAAAATTAGGTTAGAGTCTGTTACTGTACTACTTTTAACATGTATTCTTACACTTCAATGCAAGACAAGCTGGGATACTAACCCAACCAGTACTCTGGCATTTAACAACATTGCCATTAAACCCCAGGCATTATTGCATGTTTAACAGTATTATGATTGATGTATTTATTTTTATTTATCCAATTAATGGTTGATTTATAAAAAAAATTAGACTTTTTATTTTTATTTATCTTTTAATTATTATCATTTTTTTTCCTTTTGAGAAGCGAGTAACTTTTACTAGCTTGTCTCCATGTTAATCAATGACCTTGAGCTGTTCATTATTGTTGTTTCAGATTGATATATTCTACACCCACCCCCCCACACACAGGTTTAAGTTAATGTATATGTCATGCACATTGATATTTGACCTTTCTGTTGGGAAACGGTAACGAAGGTTAATAATTTGAACCTTGGCAGTCATCAAGGTGAATCTTGATTCTGCGTTCCAAGTCGGCATCAAAACATTATGCTTTTAATATCAAAGTTGCTATTAATGCTTGTGACTCACGAAGCAGCATGATCTATCTTCTTCCATGTGCTGCAATAAATGCTTCCCTTATAAAAGCTCATGCTTGTTCCACGATTGTCCAGACCGGCTCACAGACGCAGCCAAGATATCAGCAGTCAGGAATCATTTTTACTCCAACCCCTCCAAACCTCCCTCAGTGTCACATGCTGGGTTTGACTTTGAGGCACAGTCCTTCGTTCCAGCGCCATTATATCACATCTTCTTCTGTTGCCCAAGCCTGAGGTGCCTCGGGCGTCTAATGCCTTTTAAGAGCCATCACTGAAAAATGCAGGATCCATCAGTGTCCTTTGAGGCTGGCTGTTTTGGCATGGAGGCAGCATGGTAACAGCTTGCTGGAGTAAGGTGACATTTCTGGGTATGCAAAGTAATAGGAAGGGAGGGAGGGGAGGTGGGGGCGCCAGAGAGGGAATCCTTGCGGGAGAGGGGGTTGCTCCTCAAAGCCCTGCACCTTTTGACTTTGCTTGGAGTAAAACAGATGCTAACAGCCTTAGTTATGGTGTAGATACCACAGCGCACTCCAAAACAGGCCTAATGAAAGGAGGGGCGGGGGTTCGGGCCGAGAGAGAGACTAAAAGGTGTTCTGGAGGTACGCCGTCCTTTCTGAGGCTGTCAGGGCGGGTTATTTTTAATGGAGGCTGATGTGGGGGCCACGTTAATGAGTGATGTGTGGACAGCTCTTGTTTGTGCTGCCGCGGTAGAGAGAGGGACCGCAGAGGCTCACGTTCGTTTGTCAGGGAGGGAAAGATGCGGGGAAATGGTCTGTGTGGACATAGCTCAAGGTGAGACCAGAATAGTTGGAAAGGGGTGGGTTTTTAGCATCTTGCTGCTTGTTTTTCCTTTTCAAAGTCACTTGTTTTTTTCTTGGCCTGAGCATAAAGAAACAAAAACATGAAGATATTAACCTTCCTACAAAGAATCGGCGGCGTGTTTAAACCTTTGCTGGCTGCACGGGTTGCACAAAAAACACCATTTAGTCTGCTTAGAAAACAGCTCACTCTTTACAAATATTTATAAAGATTCCATGGAGTCTGAACGCCGTTGCTGTTGTGTGCTCGTTCTTTCAGGATAATTTATTTACTCACTCGTTGCATTTTTCTGATGCTTCACAGCATCTCATACGTAGGCCACATATTATAGTAAATTAGAGCTAATTCACTCATGCTTTCAAGATTTTTGATCCTTTATCACCACACACAGCCAACCAAGTTGACAAGGCTTTGGTATATATAGGGACGTTATTTAGTGATATTTTTGTTTGAAAATAAATGTCATGAACAATTTTGGGCTATTTTCCATTCATTTCCTCCTATTTCCTTTTTTATACGGTTTCTTCACATTTGGGAGCATTTCCACGAAGGCAGATTTTTATTTTGTATGAATTATAAACAGATAAAATCAAATAGAATAAAATCAATTAATTTCATTTCATTTAATAATTATAATATGGATTTTTTTTTTTAAATACAAGGTTTTTGTTTTATTTTAGGGGTGCTTGTTACAGTCTAATTATACATTTAAATACTAAGTAATATTGATCAAATACATGTACTTACTATATGGTTAGGGTTAGGATTATGGTTTGGTTTAGGCTTGGTTTATTATTTATTGTCATTACAATAAAGTAAGTGTATGTAACACATATGACAAGACAACTTAATATACAGTGTTACTGAATATTTTAGAGTATGCATTTTGAAGTTGTAATTTTGCACACAAAAAAAAAAAAGTTTGAAAAATGAATAGTGTGTATTCAGTGTAGCATAAATAATCAAGACAAAGGAGTCTGGAATTTTATTTCATGAAATGCTTCATGAGTCCATATAATCCTTATGTGATGTGAGTAAACAGATTTGGCTTACTGTTCGTAACAGAGAGGCTTGAGCACAAGATTCTGGCTCTAAGCTTCTCCTGGACCATTTAATTAATGAATAAGTACTTAATGGATATTAGAATCATGGTGATGATGGGGAGGAGGAGGGAAGCCGGAAGAGTTGTTAGGGGAATGAGGCAAGCGGCTGCTCATATACCCTAGTGATATGATTGACAGGATTACATGAACAAGAGCATTTGTTTAGGACTTCATTTAAAAATTTAATTTCTACCACAGAATAAATGGTGGTTTGAGATGTGATGGAAATTACATATTAGTGGCAGTTCAGGGGAAACATTATTTTGAATGTGTTTTAAGAGAATTTATGTACTGTAAGAAAAAAAAAACAAAGGAAAATGCAAAAGCTTCTGGTAATTTGCTGCCAGTAAATTAGCTGTTCATTTCCCTCCGCCCTAACACACTACATGAGATAAGGTGAAACATGTCTGAAAAATCAGTATGGCAAATTATCACAGTAGACTGAGCCAAATTTTTATTGACTTTTCTTAGAGTGTTAATTTTTTTGTAATATTTATATTAGATGGTATATCACAAATGTTTTATGAATCTTACTTAAAGCCTCCCTCCAGCTGTCCATAAGTGCTCACTTTAAACTTTAACGTTTCCATAAAATAATAATAGCAAAAATTGTGACGTAGGACCAGGCTGAGTAGGGAGCCTCCAATGTTACAGCCTCCAATGCCCTCCCCCCATCCCCCAGTGGAGGTCTGTAGGCTCTCCTAACCAGGTAAACAACGGCTGCTGGAACCCTAGGATGCACCTGAAGGAACGTCTCAGGTTACGACTGTAACCCTAGTTCCTCGAAGGAACGAGACGCCGCGTCCAGAAGACGCTAAGGG
>JAUCMU010000151.1:4306729-4318217 GCA_032275025.1 Enteromius treurensis
AAAGAACAAGGCATTTATAGCTGTATTTATAAACTGCTTACTAATGACTATTAATGTTGGAACAATGCTTTATAAAGCATGAACTGACTATTTACTAATGCTTGAATAATTCATACCGTGTAGTTATTATAAAGTGTTACCAATATGTTATTACCTTTTACTTTTTACATTATTTTAATTTTCTCTTGAAAATCCTATAATTTTTTTAAAACATCACAAAACTAACACGGATACAAATACAACCATCTTCAACGTAACATGAACAAGAGGCCTACTTTTCTAATGTCGTATGTTTTAAACTAGATACTAAATCCCACTATTAACTAACTCTTATCAACTCTTATTATTTGTTTGGCTGTTTATTAGTACTTACAAAACTCATTTCTGCATAACCATATTCTACAACATTAATTGTACTTCAATTATACCTAAACTTAACAACTACCTCACTAAATATAAATACAGAAAATTATGAGTTTATTGAGGCATAAGTCATAGTTTATGGTTTGTTAATAGTGAGAACTGAACTTAGAATAAAGTGTGACCAAATAAAGCAATTGTGTACTCTCTTATATGTAGTTGATCCAAATGCATTTCTCAGGTTAAAACCAAAGACCCTTTATGCTACCAATAAGGGCACCAAAAGCCCTATTCAACCCCTTAAAGTGTTGAAGACTGTAAAATTATCATTAGGAATATTTTATAAATTA
The DNA here is from genome assembly GCA_032275025.1 of Enteromius treurensis. Lineage (NCBI taxonomy): Eukaryota > Metazoa > Chordata > Actinopteri > Cypriniformes > Cyprinidae > Enteromius > Enteromius treurensis. The sequence goes on from JAUCMU010000151.1 coordinate 4,307,440, forward strand.
TTAGCCAACCAGAAAGTGATCATATATTGATACCAATGAGGTTCAACTTGAATCTGAACATGCTTTGGACACAAGAGGAAAAAAGTAAGAAACACTGCAAACCTTTACACAATTACAAATGCACACTCATACTCAAAATACACACATGGAGAACCCGTATCCGTACCCTCACTATTTCTCCTCTGAAGTTGGTGTGTGTGAGAGAGAGGACAGAGGAGTGCCGAATAGAGGCTCGGTTACAGACCTGTGGCCAGAGTGAGTGCAGAGCATTGATCCAGAGCTGGAGAGGCCCAACACAATAGATGGATTACAAATGCCAAGGCTGAAAAACCCCTCCCCTACACACCGATGTGCCCAAACAATAGGAAAGACACACACACACACACACAGGCAAATTAGAATGAGGGAAGCAGACATAGAAAGCAGCATATTGACAAGGAGAGAAAGGAAGAGAGCGAGCATCAAACTGACTGTTCAGGTCAGATTCGAAAACACACATTCCTGTTTATGTCTCCCCTGGTTCAGAGAGCTATTCATTAGTCCTTTCTGTAAATCAATCTACTGCTTTTTAAAACAGTGTCAATTTAAGCGTGACGCCTGTCAGCTTGACGTCGCTCTGTGGATATTTAACTTGAAGCCCAATTAATCATCATGATTAATTCCTGCACAAACCAGCTGCAACTGTTCAGTAAAGCAACTTCTCCCCCTCACACTGCAGAGAGCACAGGAGGAGAGAGAGACTACACCAAGCCTCTTTTGTAATTACTGCTCCTTGGAGAGGGGGGAAAGAAAGTGAGAGAGAGAGAGAGAGAGAGAGAGAGAGAGAGAGGGAACATGTGCGATTTAAACTTTGTGTCAAGCCAATAGTCAAGCGTCTGTATATAATATTTTTCTCACTTTTTGCTCTCCTATTGTAAGCCTATATCTACATGTGCATGAGAGTGGCAACTGGGAAAGTGAAAAATATAAAACAATAAAAAAAGATGGAAGACAAATGTACTTAAAAAAAATGGATCAACCAGCATGAGCCATTTAGGAATAAATGTATAATGTCAGTTAGTCCATAACAGGTCCTGAGGTTAACACACTTTTAATATACAGTTTCTTTTACTTACTTTACTTTCATTTAACTTAACTTAACTTAAATAAACATCAAACCACCAGTGAGAGACCCAGAACAAGGATGTCAAGCTGGAAAGTCTTAAAATATACATTACCACTCAAAGGTTTTGGGATCTTCAAGATTTTTCGTATTACAGTACTTTATACAGTACAGGACTTGAGGAGGCTGAGATGTCTTCTACAGCATCAGAGGGAGAGTCGGGCAGCGAAGTGCTCGCCGGTGCGGGGCAGAGGCCGTCCGCGGTCGCTGCTCCGTCCCAGGAGGACGCTGAGCTCTCGGCTATGCTCCTCCAAGCCACCGAGCCGATCGGGTTGGAGGTGCGGCCCGTCTGATCCGCTCGGCTGGATGATTGGTTTCTGAGTTCTCGGCCTGCAACCCTGTCGCTGTCCCCCTCAGTGCCCTTCTTCCCGGAGATGCATGAGGAGCTGACCAGATCGTGGCGAGCCCCGTACTCGTCACGCCTGGCCCCCAGCTTCTCTCCCGTCTCCACCCTCGACGAAGGTGCAGCCAGGGGGTGCATGGCAATCCCCCAGGTGAGCGTGCTGTCACGGTGCATCTATGCCTGCACAGCACGTCCCTCATCCGCTCTCGCGGACCGGGCTTACCACGACGCTGGGCAAGCTGCCACCTCCCTGCATGCGATGGCCACACTACAGGTGTACCACGCCAAAGCGCTTAAACATCTGCATGAGGGTGGATCTACAGTAGGAAATACAGTACTTTAGACACTTGTTAACTATTAACTACAACTTTTCCCTCAATGAATTCTTAATTTGCTGCTTATTAATAGTTAGTGCTGTAGTTAAGTTTAGGGTAGGATTAGGGATGTAAAATAAGGTCATGTAGAGTATGAATACGTGCTTAATTAGCACTAATAAATGGCTAATATTCTAGTAATATGCACGCTAATAAGCAACTAATAGGTGTAACCATTAAATAAAGAATTATGAACAGTAATATTGTAAAATCACATGATCTTTCAGAAATCATTCCAATATGCTGACGTGGTGCTCAAGAAACATTGTTATCATTAGTGAACTAAACTGCTGCTTATTAATAGTTATGAAAGTAGTTGTTAAGTTTAGGTATTGGGTATGATTAGGGGTGTAGAATATGTTCATGCAGAATATGTGCTTTACAAGTTAGGGATAATATACAGTTCCCCTTCAGTCGAATTGACTTCAACGTTACATATGGGATCTCGCCTGAGAGACCAATCGTCTTTGAGTCTTTGGAAAAAGGCCAATGAATATTGGCGTGCAATATTCACAGACAGGTGCACCTTATTACATCGTGAGTATAAGAGGGCAGCTTTTCGCTTTCGGAGCCTTGTCTTCATGCAAGCATTGCAGTTCGAGTCTGCTCGAGAGAGAAGGAAAAAAAGAGTTCCTGTTGAAGGTTTCACCTGTCTTCACTCGACTGCTGTGGCATATCAATTGCCTCGAGTTGCTGGCCCTTCGTTGCTTTCGACCGATGTTGCTCCACAAGCACGTGCTCATCCGGAAGGACAACACTGCAGCCATACATCAACCATCAGGGTGATCTACGCTCCCGCCGCATGTCGCAACTCGCCCGCCATCTGCTCCTGTGGAGTCAGACGCGGCTGAAATCGCTGCGCACTGTTCATATTCCAGGGACACTCAACCGTGCAGCCGACCAGCTCTCACGGCAATCCACCCACCCTGGAGAATGGTGACTCCACCACCAGGTAGTCCAGCTGATTTGGAGCCACTTCGGCGAGGCAGAGATAGACCTCTTTGCCTCCCCTGAGTCCTCCCACTGTCGCCTGTTTTACTCCCTCACCGACGCGCCTCTCGGCAGGGATGCACTTACACACAGCTGGCCTCCGGGGCCCAAGTACGCCTTTCCCCCAGTGAGCCTCCTTGCACAGACCCTGTGCTAGATCAGGGAGGACGAGGAGCAGATTCTGCTGGTAGCGCCATACTGGCCACCCGGACCTGGTTTGCCGACCTAGTGCTCCTCGCAGCTGCCCGTCCTTGGAAAATCCCCTTGAACAGAGACCTTCTCTCTCAGGGGAGGGGCACGATCTGGCACCCGCGACCCGATCTTTGGAACCTGCACGTCTGGCTCCTGGACAGGACACGGCAGACCTTTCCGGCTTGCCAGCAGCCGTGATCAACTCCATCTCTCAGTCTCAGGCCCCCTCAACAAGGCAGGCCTACGCTCTGAGATGGAGTTTGTTCGTCGACTGGTGCTCCTCACGCCACGAGGTAAGAGATGTTCACAGAGATGTTCGATTGCAGTTGTGCTTTCCTTCCTGCAGGAGAAGTTGGAGCGCAGGCTGTCCCCTTCGACTTCGAGAGTATGTTGCTGCCATCGCAGCATACCATGATGCAGTAGAGGGTCAATCCCTAGGTAAGCACCGAGACCACCCTCAGTACCCTCTTTGGTACTGACCTCATTAACAGATATCTGTAGAGCTGTGGGCTGGGCAACACCAAATACCTTCACTAGGTTCTACGACCTCCACGAAGAGGAGTGTCTTCCCGTGTCTTAAATCAGACAAGCAGGTAGCGGGAAGACCGGCGGTGTCAGCTTGCTGCTGTGCCCTTTTACTGGTTCCCCAATGCCAGGGCGAACCTCTTCCTCCTGCCCTGCAGTCAGACTCAGAGCGGAGTCAGTCTTCACTGTGCTCCTGCTGGACTTCCTTCACCAGTGGTTTGTGGCTATTTACAACTTGTTCCACAGTCAGCCAGAAGGCTGTGTTTCCCTTATATCCCTTATAACCATATCTTATCGATATAATGCATTCCTTGAAATTCCATGTAAAGAATTCTTCTCATGTCTCCGCCCCCCAACCCATGCTTCAACTTCAAAATAATGGAAAAGGTAGAAGTTGGTATCTCGACAGAGCCCTATTTGGCCCCCAGGGCGTTGGGAAGGTTACGTGCAGACTCTCCTTCTGACACGCTTGCCTGCTAGCTTTATATTATCCCGCTTATTACACGGCTTCTTGCCCCAAAAGTAAATAATAAAACATGAAATAAATAATATAATACAATAATAAAAAATAGTTATACCGGGGAGTCAGTCATCTACTATCCACTGCTGAAATCAGCTGCTTTTGTTTTTCAGTACATGTTGAAAGTCCTTCATTTGAACTCGTGGTTAAGCCTTTTTAAGCCACAGGATGTCGCCAAATTATCAGCGACAGCGGAGTGATATAATTAGTAACGGTCAAGATGATTCGTACCCAGATGAGCCTGTGTTATTAGTTTTACCGGTAGTTATCTGGGAATAACAAACCTTGGAATGTGGCGACTGACCAATCAGAATCGAGTATTTCATGAAGCTGTGTAATATGCTCTAATTATTATGTTTTAATAATAGGCATGCTTATAAGCAGCTTGTTATTAAGAATTGATCCCTACATTAAAATGTTACAAAATAGTTCTTAGGAATAGAATTTCTTTCAAATCAATATATTTTTTAACATTTTAAACAACTTTTCTTTTTTTAAAAAGTAGGTGATTTGTACAAATTCATAGGAATTGGCAACTTTGACAAAATTTGTATAATGTAGCACAAATCATTTGAATTTGTATAAATGACGTTGTGCAAATTTGTCTTCTCGTAAAATATGTACAAGATTGCCATGAGTGTCTGAATATTCTAGTAATATGCGTGCTAATTTTTAAAGTTTTCCCTAAATATACTACTTTGTTATCAAATGTTGACACTAGTGCAGATTTAATTTTGAATATTAGCAAAACATTTATTTTATATATATATATATATATACATAAGTTTTTTAATGACCTATAGGAATGAATAAAAATAAAAGAAAAACTGAAAGTGATCACTTTATACATCATATTAGATACCTTGTGCTTACGTCCAAATATCTAGGATGGATAATGAATATTATATAGTAATACAATTCACTATAGTCATCCCATTTTCAATGTGGCAATTTATATTTTTCCTAATTAACTCTGAGTTTTCCATCCCAGGAATAAGAAATATAAAAAATGATCACCTGTCTGATCGACAGTGACATCACATGTCCTTAGAAATATATTATGGATATAAAAATGTCAGTTTTAAAAGCTTCCACCTCTCATAAGATTTCAGCCAACACAGTCCCATCATCCTGTCATCACAGTGCCAGAGAGAAAGAGAGAGAGAGAGAGAGAGAGAGAGAGAGAGAGAGAGAGAGCCAGTACAGCGTCAGCAGCCATTGTAAACTGAATGAATGAAGAGCGTGTTATTCCATCATTTGATCGATGATGTCTTCTACAGGGTGTGGATAGACTACATGTGTAAAAGATGCAGAAAACAATACCCAATCGATCATGCAGTCACCTGCATCTCAAACCCAAACTTTGAAGCGGGTTGAGCTGCAGCGCAGGCATTTTATCAAAAGCACCAGGTCATCATTGTGCCATAACTTATTTCCAGGGTGTTCCTTCTGCCTTAGTGTATCACTGTCAGATTCACTTCAGCTCCATTTCTTCTCCCACTCACTAAGATGTCCATATGACACAGGACCAAGCAGTGCAATGTAATAAAAAAAGGAGTTCTCCAACCTTTTAACCATCTGGGAGCACTTGATGCTTAAGAATGTCTCTAGGATATTTTATTAAGAAGAAAAGGTACTGGAGAGTTAGTGAGCCTACAATATGTTCAGTGTACGCAGTTTTGAGTATCTGCTCAAAATAAAAGACAATTTTCGTAACGATACATTGTTGCCCAAGACACGAGACGAGTGGTTTGTTTGAGAAAAACAATAAAAAATATCTAAATATTGAGAAAATACATTTTAATGTTTAATGTTATGCAAATGAAGTTCTTAAAAATGCATGTTACAAATTTTTTTTAAAAAGTGTTGGGGGGTATAGAAATATAGAAAATATCTTTATTAAACACAATCTTTACTTCATATCCACTTCATATTTTTTGCCAAAAACGATAATTTTGATCCATACAAAGTATTTTTGCTCATATAAATGGTGTAAAGGTTTACTTTATTTATGTCTATTTTGGGCAAAAGCAGCTTTTTAGCTCTACCCTTTAAAATATATGGGTAGTCTGATTAATAGTGCAGGCCGATATTTTTTTTGTGTAAGATAATGATTTCTACAGATCATTTGATAAATACTCACACACTCAGCTGCAATGAAACCATTATTAGATGGGTCCTTTCAAATAGTGATAGCTTAACATTAGCTGAAAAAACAGCCCTTATTATTAAATATGTCATGCATAAATTCAATTAAGTAATTATAGTGGGTAATTGTGGCAATTGCTAACATATTCTTTTTTTTATACTTAACAATGCACAGTCATTTCCCAGCAGATAACCTCCTAATTTCTCTCTTTACAGCTGCATTATATTATCACGACTCTTTGCACTTTTATCTCCCTGTTTCTTTAACTTTGTGTGCGTTCATTCAGTCTTTTCCATTTACTTCAAAGCTTTCAGCACTCAACAGAATGGCAGTATTTTTATATAATATATAAATAACAATGCAATTAAGATAAATTATACAGAGCTGGGGGTGGTGTAGGGGGTAAACTCTTGTGTCATGGACTTTTTGTTACAGAATGAGCTTCTCTGAGTGTGTACGATGTCCTATGATCCAAAGTTTGTGTTCACTTTGATCAATGCAGCCTTGTTCCTACAAGCTCATGCAAGGTCAGATTGTTTTCTCTGAGGATGCAAAGGCGGCACTGCTTCCTCCAAGCATTTGGATCATAAGATAACTTGCAATACTAACAGAAATATTGTGAAATACATAGAGTTCAAAAGACTGAGGTCTGTAAGACTTTTTGATGTTATATGAAAGTCTTTTATGCTTACCAATAATGTATTTAATCCAAAATATAGTAAAAAAGAATATTGTAAAGTATTATAACTTTTCATTATTACATTATTATATTAAAATATGAAATGATTTGTAATTATTTCACATTTTTAGCATCATTACTTAATAGTCACATGATCCTTCCGAAATCATTCTAATATGCTGCTGAAGAAAAAATAATTCCTATTTTAATCACTGCTGAAACCTGGGTTGTTTTCGTATTTTTGTGAAAGCTTTGATTCGTTTTCTTTCAGAATTCTTTGATGAACAAAAAGGTTAAAATTTGAAAAAGATGTTCTATAACATAATAAATGTTTTTAGTTTTATGTTTAAGAAGAATATGTTATGTTATGTTTCTGTACTAAAAATTTGAATATATTATAAAATCTAAGAATATAATTATATAAATGTATGTGCATGTAATGTGTGTGTATGTATACATAATGAATATGCATACACTCTCAGAAAAATGGTACAAAAGCTGTCACTGGGGTGCTATCGTTTTAAAAGATACATGTTTGTACCTAAAGGGTCTATTTTGGTAGCTTAAAAAGGTCCTTAAAGGTACTTAAAGTGTACATATTTGAACATAATAGGTACAAAAGTGTATGTACCGCCCAAGTGAGAGATTTTGTACCTTTATTTCTGAGAGTGTACCTAAACAAATAATTTTATTTTGAATGCAATTAATTATTTGACAGCACTATATATATATATATATATATATATATATATATATATATGTATTTAAATATACATTTTATTTGAGAGTTTTTCCCTCTCTCTTAGTACTTAAGCATTTTATGTATCACTACAACAACTTTTTTCTCCTTTGACAAACAATATTCACTTGTGAGAGCTCTGAGGTGGAAACCACACAAAACCACTGTGCAGGTTCAGTAAATGAGTCTACCTGAGCAGCATATCGGTCTCCTGCCTTTTAATCATCCACTCCACGTGAAATGAGACGAGAGCCAGATATGGCACTTTGTGGTTATCAGCGACATAAATGATAGGAGCTCAAGTACAGAGCATCTCATCTTGGCAACAGAAACTTCGATGTAGCTGATAAAGTGGGATCTTAATTAAACCACACCCTATCCTGCTGAGCTAGACAGTGGGCCGGTCTGTCCGCCATTGCTGCTTCCCCGCTCTCAGTGCTGTTTGAAGAACGGAACATGAAAGAAACAGCGGCTCTCGACGTGGGCCTGTATCATTACTTGAGCTCAGCGATCTTAATTAAAAAGCATTGCGTGTTATGTGCCATAACAAAGGAAATTTTGAGTTCATTTAAATCCAATTATGCCCGGACAGTATCTCCAAAGACGACGGAGTAATTGCTGTTTGAACATGCGGGCCTTTATTCTATCGCCATGAGATTAATAAATGTAATCACAACACCGTCTAAAACAAGGGGAGACGGAAAAGGGCGGTGCATCGCTACACCAGAGGCTTTGATGGGTCTCGAATTCTGCTTAAAATACCTGAGAACCTGCCTTTGAGTTGGACTTAAAGAAACCTAAATTCAAAAAGTCATAACACAGACCGTTGGGCCGCAAAACCAAAACTGGGTCGCAGATGTAATCTAAAAAAAACTCACATAGCTGCAAAAACATAACGCTTCATTCAGTCATAAACTACACGCACAAAATAACACAACATATGTGAACATTACTCCATAACTATACACACTTAAAAATAAAGGTGCTTCATTAACCTTTTTTGTCTAAATGTTTCCAAAAAATGTTTCACAAAAACAGTCTTTGTGATGAAAGAAGGTTCTTCATATTGTAAGATGGTTCTTTAAAGAACCTTTGACTGCATGGTTCTTTGTGGAACCTAAAATGGTTCTTCTATTACATCGCTCTTTTATTTTTAAGAGTGTATAACAAATAGTATATTACACGTGTTTTGTGCAATTAATTATTTAAACTTACTTGCTGTTCTTTCAACATTGATAATAAATTAAGTTTTCTTTAGCATCAACATATTAGAACGATTTCTTAAGATTATGTGACATTGAAGGCTGTATTAATGAGGCTGAAAATTCAGCAACATATTTTCACAATATTACTATGTTCTTGTATTTATGATCAAATAAATGCAGCTTTGGCGAGAAGAGAAGCCTACACTTTCAAAAACGTTTTAATAAAATTTAAAAAATCTTCATAACACATTACATTTTAAATGATTAACAATTTTGGTACTGTGTTATGCTGTTCCCATGTTACGTCCAATATTGAAAATATATTTAATTTAAAATATATTTTTTCAATAAACTGAGGCTTTCCCCCCCAAAATACCCAATAACAACAACAAGCTAAATTAAAATCCTCTAAGAGCTGCCGCTTTGCCTGACTGTTCATTCATTTTTCCAGTCTCAGGTGGTCACATCTGTGGCTGAGGGGAAACGCTATCCTGATCAATACTTTCCCTTCCATGCCCTTTAGAAAAGAATAAATCATCTGTTTAAGAGAAAGCCCATCAATGCAGAAAGAGGCTTCTCTTTTCTGCAGGCTCCTGAATCAGCAATCCTTCCCATACTTTCCTCCCACAAAAAAAGCCTGATCCAACCTTTCCTGATCAGACTAGCATTGACCTCTAACCTCTTCCTCCCTGTCTGATGACCTATTGATCAAGTCTGGACCTGGCTTTGGGCAACATCCACTGATAAACCAAACAAAAGGTTAAGAAGATACACATGTGAGATATTCATTAAAAATAGAAATTCTTCTAATAGAAGTAATTGTGAATGATTCTGATTCTTATGAACGGTAATTAAATAGATTGGACAGCTTACTATCAGACTATCCAGATTCACATGCACTCATTTCTCAAAGGCCATGTATACTGTACAGCTACATTTGGTCGCCAGTTCACCTTACAGTACTTGTACAGTATCTTGTTCTGTACTCACACAGTCAAGCAATATACAGAAAGGGCTAGAGCCAAATTACTCCTGAAAAACTGGGTTGTGACATTTATTTAAAAACGCCTATGTAGTGTTTAATCGAACAATTTGTTTATAATGCATCAGAATTGTATGTGGTGCAAGAAATCACAGGGAATGGGGTACACATTGACTTATTAGTGTTGCCAGATCTTGCTAGAAAAATAGAGCAAATAAGATCAAGCATTTAATAAACTTAATACCAAAATATCAGCTCGCTTTATGAGCTGAACCCAAAGAGCAAGCCCAAAGATGTGTCTCTAATAGTAAGTGAACATGGCAACAGTGCTCAGTGAAGCAGCCTTTCTAAAACACAAGGACACTGTTGAAGGTGGTTTAGTTAAATTCGTCAAATTTATTATGTTTGCTGCATTAGTACTTTCGATACAAAAAGCACAATATGACAAAAGACTGCTGTACCCTAGTAAAAAGTAATATATTTAAAAGACATCTATTTTATACTTAGATTAGTTCAAATCTATTTGCATATCGCTCGAGACTTACTCATATAAAAATGTAAATCAAACTATTTCTAATTAAACTATTTCTTAATATTAAGCCGAAAATGTGTTTTATTGTCACTGTTGATGAGGACTGCATGATATTTGAATGCAAGTTATTGTCTTTAAATGCAAGATCTCCTAAAGTTCCACTTTAGCGAATATACTTCAGTATATCTTTAGTTTGACTTTAGCACTATTTGCACACAAATACAGTACATTAAACACAATATAAATTGTTTCAGTTTAGCTGACTTAAAGCATTACCAGTTTAGTACACTAAGGGGCAGTTTCTCGAATAGGGTTTAAGACTAGTCCTAGATTAAAATAAATGTTAAGAGCTGTCTAAACTGGAAAAGGCTTGCACTGAGATATCT
>JAUCMU010000151.1:4318317-4368500 GCA_032275025.1 Enteromius treurensis
AATAAATGTTAAGAGCTGTCTAAACTGGAAAAGGCTTGCACTGAGATATCTTAAAATACATCATTGTCATTGTTTGGCTTAAAATGCTCACAGATAATGCATTTTTGTAAGAGATGTTACTAAAAATTCTTACATTTCCTAAATTAGCAAAGGTCTAGTCCTGGCTTAATCTAATCTAACCGGCCCTAAAAGTATAATTAAAATGTACTTGTTTACTTATTTTCACATTTATTTCTGCATTTCAAAATTCATTTTTAGTGTTTTTTTTGTTATTTTATAATGACTTCACTTTTTAAATATTTCCAGGTTTCGCTGTTTGGGTGTGGATCAGGCCTAAAAAATCCCTAATCTATTGCCCTGGCATGAAAACAAAATCTGAAATCTTTCCAGGCACGCATGAAAGAAATCAAAACTACAGCACAAAATGAAGTTTGATATGGATACAGGTAGCTGTCAGATTCAATATCACACAGACGCTGTTGATCTGAAGGGAAGAAAATAAACAGGAAAGGTATCTGTCAAAAACAACAAGAAGATAAAATAAAAAGAGAAAACAAATCTATGTCTCCAAGGCTCAAATCTGCCTCCATGTGCACTTTCTGTTCATCCCCTCCCAAACATCTCTGTCTCTCTCCCTCTCCGTTCCTCTCTGCCTCATTGACATGTTGTTTTTTCTATGATGTGTAAACCTCTGAATCTGACCTGCTGCTCTGTAAGGCCTGCAGCTATCTCCAGCATGCATGTGAAGCCCCGATGGGAGAGGTGCAAGTCAAACCTCTATAAATATTTCACTTCTGTTTTCCCCGCTCCCAGCTTCTTGCGCTGAAACTCTCTCACCTTTGCTGCCAAAACAACTACATGCTCACCAAGCAACTGGGGGGGGGAACAGCTACATAAAATTACCGTTAAAGACGAACGCTGATGATAAACACAGTGCACTTTAAAATACTCGTAGCAGGGCATCATAATCAGATATTTAGCTTTCATATTTTATTCATAGCATGAGGGTAGGACATGCCCCAAGTGCATGTTTGCGTACGTGCGGTATCCAAATCGATACGACCGAGCTTCTCTCTTTCTCCCTGCCATTTCTCCAATCTCTCCCTTTCACCCTGCTCCACTTTCCCTGCCTGTCAATCCTCTCTTTCCCAGCCGTTCGCTCCCTAATCACCCCTCTCTTCTCTTTTTTCCCCCAAATAATAAATGTCAAACCACTTCAGACAGAAGACCCCACTCTGGGGAGACATCTTGGCCTTGTGAAACACTATTGACTCACTTTAACCCACATTTCTAACTGCCCAGTGGGCAGGCGGATCGCTCAGGGGGTGGGGGAGGGGAGCATTGTCGGTTTTCATTTGAGCAGTGTTTGGCCGGTGCTTGTACTGTCCTGCTGGTCCCCCAGCACTCTCCTAATTCAGCTGAAGAACATGGGCTGGGATCAAAGGTCATGTCGCAGGTCAAAATGCAGCATTAGCGCATGGCCAAGGTGAAATTTCAGAGGTCAAATCGGAGGGATTAGCTCAAGGAGAAGGTGACCGGGGGGTAAGATGAAGGTAGGCGGTCTCTGGAGGACGCAGGTCAGAGGTCGGATGACTGGTGTTGGCTCATGGTCAAGGTGACGGAGTGAATTCTCCTGAGGGTGAAGTTCATGCCTGCTCTGACCTTGAGAAGATCAATACCAGCAAAACATCTGCTTCTCACTCTCTTGCTATGGCTTTTCCTTTTGTCTTCTCTAAGAGAACAGGTCTTCCAGTATAAGAGTCATTCCCACTATCCTGATCTAAGGTGAAAACTTTTACAAGGTGAATGAATGTGGTTTGTATTAAGATTTTTTTTATTTTTTTATGTAAGCATAAAGGTTCACCCATAAATCCAACCATCTGTGGGATGTAAGCAGATTGTATAAAAAATAAACAAATGAGATTGTAATAATTCATGTAAATAAGCTACCAATTAATTCTTACGCATTGTAAGAGTGTGTTTCAAACCCATCATGTGTCTACATTTTTTTGCATAAAATGTAAAAATAAATAAATACAATTAATAATGGAAATCATATTAGTTCCTTCATCACAATATCAGTAAGTTTTAAATAATTTCACTGCTTTTGTTTGGGTAAATGCTGCCATTTTCACAATGGTCATTGAATGTAAAAAAAGTAATAATACAATTATAAATTAATTTGTTTGTAATTGAATAGTTTCAAATAATGCATATGGGTAATAAATGTAACTGTGTCCTCACAGATCTTTTATCACAATACAATAAAAATAATAATAATAATTTCGTTACTTTGTTTGAGAGTGTTACCATTTGTAGCATTAAAAAAAAAAACAGATTTACTATGACATTTACGAATTTCAAACCTACATTTTTTCTAATAGTATTGTTACATAATGGGTAATCAATTTATGTTTTTCTGTGTCCTTATTGTCCATTTAACTTACAAAAGCCTTTTTGTTTTAATGATATTAAGGGCAACTGCACAAGCTTAAATACAAGCAGTTAATTCTGTATTCATTCTGGTTAATTCTGTAATGTTTTGTAGATTTGTCCTGTCCACATCAGTACAATAACAACATTAAAACCTTACAAAAATAGATTAAATATTAAAATGACCTCATATACTGCACAGTATAAGCCACCTCTAAATCCCTTTTGAGCAATGATTAACTGTAGCTCTTTATTTCTATCCTGTTAATTTTGTTTTGTATCAATGTTAAAGCGCCTGAACTGGAACATAAGTGACACAAAATGTCCTACACCGTTTTTATAGAAATGCTTTTATAAATTAAAACACAAACAATTTAAGTCAAGAGTATACAAGAAATGATTCTCTTTCTTCCTTTATCCATTTTGCTCCTACATTTTAGTCACTTACAAAGAAGAACCGTAACAAAATTTTGATCTGAAATATTATTATTAGACACATATTGGAAAAAATGAGCTCCTTGACCAAAAACCATTGTACATATGGAATCTTTTAGCGTGTATTGTGTGCAATTTCCACTGGCTTTTCTCAGCATGCATCACTCTGGTGCTTTTTGTGGCCAGAGAATGGTAAAAGGCAATTACACACATGACCAAGCTGATAGCCAGACAAATAGCTGCAGCCTTTATCATCAGGGAGTGAAGGCGCTGCTGTTGCTGTGACCCACTGCTGTAGTTTGCATTTCAATTAAAAATGGATGAAAACTTGTCCTATTTCATTCAAAAAGCAATTGTAGGGCTGAGCACTGGATAAGGGTGGAAGAGAAGCCAGGTTTGCTGTAATGGAAAAAGAGCAGAGCAAACAATAAAAAGATTGCATCAAGAGGCAACATACTTCGGTTTTTTTGTTTGTTTGTCTGTTTTTTTCATTTTCTTTCAAAACACTATAGAGATGAGAGTGCATGTAAATTGAAATCTTAACAGTTTAATTTTATATATATATCTGAACATTACTAGACAAATTCAAGGCTAAAGTCAATAAAGAGGATTGAAAACACACAGTATGGTTACTTGTGTAACACCTACTCTAAATGCACCCCAAAAATATTAAATGTGCCATGATTAAAGATTAAAGTTGCACGTTCTGATAAAAAAAAGAAAAAAGTTCCTTAATCAGAACATGGTGAATATTCATAAGTCATTTGTGAGAGGTTAATTTCATAAACACAAATACAATGCTCTGACATTATTTATGGAAATGAATAAAAAGGCTCACTCAGATGCTTAGTCGTACTCTTCGTTGTAAAATCATAAAAAATATCTTCTTATTTTTAAGCCTACCTATTTTATTTAGTTTGCACTCAATCCATCTTATTCAGTTTATAAAGATTTATTTATAAAACACTTTTATTACACTTATGCAATACCTTGCTATTTGCATAAATGTTAGTATTTTTGGACATCAGCTCCTCCTTGGTGAAAAAAAAGGCTTTAAGCATGCAACAAATGAAGTCAGCCTGCATCATTATAAATAAAGAACAAGTGAACCTAAAAAAAGAAGAAAAAAGGGATGCAAACGTCAAGTGAGAAGTCAGAATATTTGGGTGCCATTGCTGACCAAGCAGCAATGACTGGAGATCATCATGACTGTAATGGTCACTACAGGATGACCCAACCAGACACAGCTGGACCAGGGCATTACACACAGCTCCAGGAATCGGTCTGGGTTTGTGTTGTTTCAGCTGGCTTGTTTTCATGTAGTCAGCACAACAGAAGAATCATTTTGAAGAACAAAGCCGTTTTAGTCATTTGAGCCATTAAAACAGTTCTCTGCTTTTGTTTATTCATAAACATGCGTTTGTTCTCTCGTTGGGAATTCCAATTGACTGGCCTTTGAGTCTAATCAATATTGCCAAGAAATTCTAAAGCTGTGCTAAGTGGAGACTGGAGATTGTTAATTACCACTCGCTGATTACTAATTGATGGAGACATCACTTCAAACTTAACTCCAACCTTTTCTGTCTATCGTTTGTTTTTTTGTCTTTAACATTAACTAAAAAGGTTCCTTGTAATTTAACTAAAACTGGTGTCATGAAGTCACTATTGCAAAATAAATAGAGAGTGAGCTTATTTATTACAGAGCCCCTGAGGTGGCACTTTCCCATGAGAAAAAAAAAAGAAAGTTCTTCAAGTTTTCTTTTTTTTTTTAATTCTTTTTCTTTTTTTACATGGATTTTAAAGTGTCAGATTTCTTTTCTTCTAGAAATGTAATTTCATAAGCTCTGATACTAAATATTTTATTGAAATTGATCAGAATCAATAATATAATTATGCCAAAATATAACTATTGATTTAAAGTTCAAATGTTTTTTGTTTTTAATTAAGTCTTTTTAGGGCTGACAAGGCATCAAGTGAACCTAAAGCGAACAATGTGAAATATTATTACAATTTTAAGTGCCCCTATCATGAGTTATTAAAGGTCATTTTGGTCCCAAACAACAGGTTAACATGCATGCAAGGTCAACTTAAAAAAACACTTTCATTATCTTATAATATTTATTTATTTTATTTGATCAATGACTTCCAAACGATTTATTTTCCAAACTCCTCTGATGATTGTTCGATTTCATTAAAGCAGTGTTTGTAAGCTTTTAATGCTCCAAAAGCAGCAGTGGCAAAGAATGAATTTGCATTTTCATTCAGACCAACAGGACCAACAAGTAGGCGGGCAACATGCTAATATTAACATCAACATGAAAAGACTAGGGACTCGTTTTAAAAACAGCTTGTTTCAATGATTCAGAGTCGACTCTTTTAAGATACAATAACAAGCACTTTTAGATTTAAAACTTTCCGGGATGTTTTCATTCACTTAGAGCTGTGTTACACACTGCATGTAAGGTCATCTTCAAAAATCCATAGGGGCACTTTAAAAAAAAAACTCTTTACATTTTAATATATTTTAAAGTTGTTGTTTTTTGTTTGTTTGATTGTTATCAGCAGTCATTATTGCAGTGTCACATGATCCCTCAAAAAAGGAAAATTTAACAAACATTTCCTATTATTCTTAATTTTGAACAGTTGTACAGCTTAATCTTTTTGTGGAATACAGGATACTTTGATGAACAGAAATTAAAATTCAAAAGAGCAGCATTTATTTAAAAAAGGAATCTTTATTCTAAATGGTTTACTCAATTTAATATTCAAAAAGTCCAATAGGCCTACATGCAGAGATCATTCTAAATTTATTTACAAAACCATTTCAATGCACAGCCATGACATCCTTTGCACCTACAGTATACGGTATCCTCCATCCTTTTTTATTTAAAGGACAGCATTATTTGTAGAACAAGATCTTTCGGGTCAAGACCTCACTTTATGGCTTTGTCTGTATATAAACTCTCATATAGAGTTCTGAGCCAACACTGAGCATTGCCAAATGCTATCTCTGCCAAACAATCACTGCCAAACATCACTGGCAAACAGCTCTCGGGCCATTGCATCATGACTTAAGTAAGGGAGATGCAGACAATCAAAAAGCCCTGTCCCTTTGCATCGAGACCAAAACAGAAGACGAAAGAGACTATGATGATCAAAGACTCAAATACAAGACTGAGGACCTCAGGAGCAACGCCTGGCCAGGCAGGGAACAAAGGCAGCAGTATTTTCAACCAGATCACTGTTCACTCATATTGACTGGATGAGGCCGCTCCTCTAAACATTTATGCTCTTCGGTGTTTGAATCGTCTCCTGTGCCGGACTCTCAGAGAGAACCAGAGGATATTCAGGGTCCCTTTGAAGAGTGACTTTGGCCAGCCCTCTCATCACCCTTGAGAAGAGTTCTGTAACTTCAGAGCGAGCCGTTTTCTGAACTTCCTCTCACTCTGACGACTCAGCAGAAAAGTGGTGCATAACTTGAGGACATGTATTATTCCCCCAGTGCTTACCGCTCTGCACACTGCCTGTGGGGCTGCCTTTGTATGGGCATTAATGTATTATTTACAGCCAGGGCTGTCTACGTATTTGATCATGCCTTGATTAAAACACGCACAACCTTGAACAATTAAGCCTCTTTTTTTCAAACTTGGGAAGAGCAGATATTGAACTTCTGATGTTTCACTTCAAAACACCGGCCCAAAGAAGATTCATATCAAAACAAGGACAAAAATAGAGAGTGTTACCTCAAAATGAGATCACACAGGAAAAAAACTTTCTATTCCTATAGAAATTAACACACTAAGTGAATTCACATGCAAGATCTTCCACTCTGATTATGCATGATATCTTTACAACATCCAAATAGCCTGCTTTTAACCCTGTTGTTTTATCATATAGAAGGTAACAAAGACGTGCCTTTATATACAATTCATTACCGTTTACAGCTGAAATTAACACTAGTGATGATTAAAGTGGCAAACGCCTTATGAAAAGTAACATTGGTTTTATTACAAATATAAGCAAAAAGGCATGGCTGCTAAGCTATGGCAATCAAAAATTAACCATGGTTTTGCAACACCAACATAGTTTAGCCATGGTATTTTTGGTAAAACTTTGGTAATACAAATTATAATCAATACGCCAAAAAAAAAAAAAAAAAACATGGTTACACTTTTACTGTAATAAAACTATAATAAAACGTCCCTGATGGAGGGAACGGAGATGTTATGTTGTGACGACAGACTGGGGTCATGCCTAGAGCCCTGATTTGCTCTGCTTAAGAGAAAATGGCACTGAGAATTGGCAAATGATTAAACACTCCTAAGCCACTCCCCTTTATCCGAGTATTAAGAGGCGACAGGTGCAACCACTCATCGAGGTCCACTCTCAGCAATGGTTCGAGGTCGTGGAAAGGGGACATAACGTCTCCTTCCCTCCATCAGGGAATGAGGATTACATACGTAACCGAGATGATCCCTGTCTGTCAGTCACTACGAGTTATGTCATGACGACAGACTGGGGTCCAATAGAAAATACCACAACCTGAACCGTTACAACCTTGTGGCACTACAAATGCTAACATGTGGCGTGTGTCAGACACTTGTTATGCAAAGGTCGTAACCCTTCCATCGCCCCAGAGCAGATTCACTGACTTTGATACCCGTTGGGACCAGAGTGAGGAAACTGGCTCCTACCCCCTCCTCTGGGGGCAGGGCTTTCAGGTTCACCACCTGATCATGAAACGGTGTGGTGGGAACCTTGGGCACATATACAAGTCGGGGTCACAGGACAACGTGAGAGTAAATTTCAATCACCGAAATTGCCTATAGGTCCCCAACCCTCTTCATGGACGTGCAGACAGGAATCTCAGCTTGACTGACTCCAGCGACTCAAAGGGACCTACCTGAAGTCCAGCCAGAACAACAGAGAGGTCCCAGGATGGCACTAGGGGTGTCCTAGAAGGATTAAACCTCCTGGCACCCCTCAGGAACCTTACAATAAGGTTGTGCTTTCCCAAAGACCGTCTGTCTACTGCATAGTGATGTGCTGGAATGTCAGCCACATACACTTTCAAGGTGGAGGGCAACAGCCTACGCTCCAACCTTTCCTGCAGAAAGGAAAGCACAACTCCTATTATGCTTCTTTGGGGGGTCTTCTCGGCGAGAAGAACACCAGCTTGTGAACAGACTCCATTTCAGCCCGCAGTGGGACTCATGAGAGGCAAACAGATCTACCTGAGCCTCTTCGAAAAAACCTCCAAATCAGCTGGACCGTCTCGGGGTGGAGTTGCCATTCTCCGGGGAACGTGAACTGTCGTAAAAGCACATCGGCTGTACGATTGAGCTCCTCTGGAACATGTACAGTGCGCAGTGATCTGAACTGCAACTGAGGAGATGGCGTGCAAGCTGTGACATGCGGCGTGATGTATGATACAGTGGCGGACCAATACGTATCTGCCTTGCAGCGGTGGCTGGAAATGCTGCAGAGCTAGATACACTGCCAACAGCTCTGGGCAATTGATCTGCCAAAGCAGACGGGGCTCTGGTCAGGGTTGCATGTGGCACCCCAGCCCACCATTGGAGGCATCTGTTGTTACCACAACATGCCAGGACAATTGTTCTAAGGGCACCCCGGCCCGCAGAAACACAAGGTCTGTCCATGGGCTGAAAATGTGATGACTAGCCAGCACGATTGTCATGCGGAGTGTCCACCTGTGCCATGCCCATCTTGGGACTCATGTGAAGCAATCCGAGCTGCGTGACTGCGGCTGCAGATGCCATATGCCCCAGGAGCCTCTGTTTCAGTGGAACCACTGTTCTTCCTCCGAAGGAACTCAGGCAGGTCAGCAATGACTGTGCCCGTTCCTCTGAGAGACACGCTCTCATACTCACCAAGAAAAGAGATTCTCTGCACAGGGGAGAGCTAGCTCTTTTTCCAGTTGACTGGCTAAGGTGCTGAAACACCAGGTCCCTGTGCTCGCAAAATTTCTTTAATGACTGGCCCAAAATGAGCCAGTCGTCGATAGTTAAGGATTCTGATGCCCAAACTGCTCTTTTGGTGATGTTTGGAAACAAAAAGAAAACGAAACAGAAGGTTCCTCTTCCGCCCCCTCCTCTGGGAGGTGAAGTGGCATCGTCCTCACCACGTCTTGAGCAATTTCTCGCCTCTCTGGGCACTATGTCTCAGGGCCTCTTCGTCGTCTTGCAGGGGACTTGGAGGTTTGCTGAAGCAGGGTGGTCGACTGAGTCTCAGCACGGGGCGGAGCAGGTGTTGCAGGCCGAGGCGTGACCCATGACAGAGCGGTGGCAGATGGAGGATCACGTCGGGGGAGGATGTGTTGGATCGCCTCTGTCTGCTGCTGGACTGCCGAGAACTGCTTCGCAAAATCCTCGAACAGGCCAACCTGAGGGATGGGGGCATCCAAAAACCTGACCTTGTCCGAGTATCTCATCTCAGCCAGGTTGACCATAGATGGCGCTCTTGGGGCACCAAAGCGGACATCGCTTTCCATAGGGACTTTCGGAAAGCGAAGTCAGTCGCCGTGCGCAGATCCTGCATTAAACCAGGTTTTTTTTATGCATTTACATTTATAACATTATACTTTGTATTATATCACCTTTGTATCAAATGAAAAAAATGAATGAATGAATAAATTAAAAGTTAACATTGGGCTAATGCAAGGGTGTTTCTAATGCGGAGTCTATAGGACAGTCTCTCTCAATTTTTTATCCTTTAATTAAATGTCCTTGTTGAGCACATTTGCTATTTGAAATGCAAACATTTATTTGGGGTACTCTCCCATTCACTGCCTTCAAAGTTTATCCAACTATGACGACTTCCGATGCTGAGAAACCCTGAAATGTGAAAAAGGTCTCTTTTTAACATAATTTTGTAGAAATGCTGCCACAGGCACGTTTTTCCTGAGCCTGGCTTTTGAGGTCAAAACCAAAGGATAACCCAACAAATCCAGCACTGTACATTAGATTTTGTGTTAATTATAGACTGCGAAAATGTATTTATAAACCTCCATAAATGATCCTAACAGACATTTGTATGTAAAAATGACTTTCTACCACAACTTATTGAGGAAGCATTACGAATTTCATGCCTAGATAAGTGAATTAACTAACACTTACATTAGCGGTCATGAGGGACACGTTGCTGCGTCGTATTCTTAATTAAAGAACACACTCCTGACAGCTTGTTTCCCCACTCTGCTGGTAAATGAACCATATCAGATTCGCCATGTAGGTAATTATGAATGTTAATACAGAGGGTTCTTTTCAAATGACGACCCTCACTGAACACTGGTGACATCCAGAGCCATTTGCCCCTTCCTGCCAGACATGCTTCAGCTGCAGCATTATTTTTCATACATGGAAAGAAAAGCCACATTAAAGTTGGTGCTTGTCGTCCCTTAATCAGAGAGACATTACCTCAGAAGCTCAGACTTGGCGTTACGCTGATATTTGCTCTTATGCATGCGCAATGAACCATGAGCAAGAACCAGAAGCAAACTCAGTTATAAAAGACACTGAGCAACTGTTCAGTTCTGTAAACTGTAATACACCTCTATGCTCCGTTAAGGAACAACTAACCTCCTTCTCCGCTCCCTCCAGACACTTTTACTCCTTCAGTCCTCCTCCACCTCTTCTTCTTTCTCTTTTTTTTTCTTCATCCTCTCTTTCCTCTCATCACCCTCGCCCCCACAAGATTTGTACTTGCTAATGAGGTGCTAACTCCTACAAGGGAGATGCAGTACAGGACCTGCTTTTATTCCTTGTTATACTTGTCTTTCTCAAAACTTCTTTTTTTGTTTGGACCCCTGTTACTTTTATAGTTTTTTTTAAATTTTTCATCCCGATTCCAAAAGCTGAGCTAAATACTTGGTATACATAATAAGCATTCGTAACACATATGTGCATTAAAAAAACATTCATGTATAACCACTGCATTGAAAATTGCAAAAGGGGAATTCATGTTCTGCTCATTTATATTGTATTTTGTAAATCTATATTGTATATCACTCCTGACAGATATAAAATATTAAAATGCAGGATATCAAAAATATTGACGTAGGCCTAGGGTAACATTTTACATCAAACTGTAATGCAATAATAAATTTGCTCTGTAAAATAATTAAATATTAAGTACTGTAGCTAATTGATATTTCTCTGTAACAACTGTTTGCAATGGCATTGCTACATTGAGCACTGTAATGGAAAAGTGTGACCCAGTCTATTTCAAACTATTAACAACTAAACAATAAAAAATAAATAATAAAAAATTATTAAAAAAAGAAAAATAATAATTTCTACACAAACACATTTATTTACTCGGAAGCATCTAAAATTCTAATTAAATGTATAAAACAAAACAAAACCACAAAAACAAGGACTATTAAATAATTAGGTCTATATAAAATAATACATAACAGTAATTTGTAACTACGCATATATTTTTCTTATATTGGTGGCTACTTAAGTGTTTAAGGGGAAAAGGGCATCTGGAAACAAATGATGTGTATAAACTGTGCTAAACAAATTAAGTGCAATCAATAAATGCACTCAAAATGTAAACCATTGTTTAATACATTATAGCGAAATACTACTAGATGCATTAACGATATTAAACTAGATATTCTTGCTGTCATAAAGGAGTGTTTTCTTCTGTGTGTATATGCTGATTGTACTACAATGCTCCGTAATTACACTGTACTATTTTTCCAATGCAACTGGACGCTCTAAATATAACAGAATAAATAGCTATACATAGAATTATCACACAGTCAGGGATAATGAGGAACCCTGTTGTGAAGTATGACTGACTTCTGCAGCCTGTAGCACAACACAACTCACTCATACACTGATCCCATCACACCTTGAAGACACTTCAGCTAACTTAATCCTCCTTTGTGTCAAAACACAAGGAGTCTCCAACGTACAGTTTAATTGTAGTGGTCTCATGCAAATGCATTTTGTTGTGCCTTTTGTACTGATAACTACATTTAGCTTTAATTACAAAATTATTAACATCCACACTTTAGTTTTGAATCCGAATGCAATATGCATAAGTTTATAAAGGTTTGCTATATTAAAACTAACAAATGCAGTCATAAATCCTATTCACCTTAAAACAAATTTACGTATTGATGCACAGTAAGAAACGCACAACAAGCTCAAATTGTTCAGAAAAACCACAGTATGCAGCAGTTCCATCTTTACTTGTCAGAGTTACAGTTTAAAATCAGACTAATCCATCATTCTGCCATGTAAAACATTAAATTAACGTCACCACAGAAGAATGGATTTTTTAGAGAAATCGGAGGAAAACGCTGATTAAGCATAAGAAGGTTACAACAGGAGAAAGATAAGGTGCATCGGAGTTTACTTTCACTAGATTCCAGGAAGGTGCAGCTAATTCTCAATAATGATTATGCGTGATATCGTCATTCCCCAACCTAGCTTTATTTTTTAAAATATTAAACAAACTAAGTCATTCATTATTGCTTTTGCAGAATTTGACACAGTACATTTGGTTCGTTTTATTTCTTTTCCTCGACTTTATGCAGATTGTGTGTTTAAGACTTATGGCAATAGCGGCCAACTTATGTATGCAAATAGATTCGCCTCTCTGTTGGGTGAGATTACTGTGAAGTGCTGCTATTTGCATTTGAAAATGATCCGGATTGGAGTGAGCGTGAGGCGAGGTGCAGTTAGGGATGATGGGTAAAAGAGAGCTTGCCACGATAAGCTGAAAATTGTGTTTGCCTAAATGCTTGCAGCAGCACACCTCGCCAACGCTTTGTAATTTCCCTTTTCTTTTTTTGTATCTGTCCTTTTTATGTACGTGGTTTAACAGTAACGCTGTTAACAGAGTTGCGGTTTAATACCAAGCCCTCTTTTTAAATCTTCAGGGTGGCGTGATACCTCTGGCTGTGGATTACTAGTCCTCAACAAAGTCAGATGTCAGAGAGACCAGCTGTAAGAGTACCTGCAAATGCTCAAGATCTCAGTGAATTAAAAACACAGTAGTCCCCCCCTCTCTCCAAATGATCTGAACACACCTGAAGACATTTTTATTTATACTATTTGATGTGGATTTTCCTGTGTTGCGTAGCATCAAGTATCAAGTGCAAACCTTTACAGAGAGTAAATCAAAAGGGGCTTATACAAAAAAAAAAAAAAAAAACATTCAGGGGAGAGCAGGGACAATTTATCACGTTCAATAAATGTAACATTAGCAATTACACCCAGAGTAGCCATATCAGTGCATGCACATCCTAAAATCAAAACATCCCAAAATAAACAGTGCTTTTTTATGTTTTAGGGTCGTCATTTTATTTATGATATTCTTGATATTTTTATGAAATGTAGTGTTATTACAAGTATTTTGCATATACTGAAATGTAAAAATTTTAAACATCATAATAGTTCTTGATAAAAGGTTACATATTTTTTGTGTTTGTTTTCTGGACTGATTAAAACACTATATTATTAGAAAAGGTCTACGCTGATCCTGTATGCGTGAATGCAACAGCTTTTTAGTGGCCAGCACAAATTCACATCCGGCATAAATCTGCTAAAGTGTGTAAGAGTGGTAGATTTGAAACTGCTCATTCATTTATTCATTCATTAATTCATTTTTTGGTTTACAGTTCTCATTCAGTAAGGATTTTTTTGTGTATATGTATCTATCATGGTGTGCACAAAAATACTAAGCAGCACAAAATGTTTTCAAAATGTTAATTGAGCAGCAAATCAGTATTAGTATGGTTTCTGAAGAATCATGTGACACTGAGGACAAAAATTCAGCTCCGTTATCACAGGGGAAAATGCATTTTGAAATATATTTATATAGACAACTGCTATTTTAAGTTGTAATACAGTTGTTGTAATAAGTATTAAATACACCTTTTAAAAAACATTACAGAAAATGTGTACCTAATTTTTGTTTATTGTTGGTTGATATTTTCAAATGTCACATATATTTAATCAATAATAATAAAATATCAAATTTAATTTCTTAATATGTCCTGCTCCAAGAAAGCCTGTCACATTTTAAGGTATGTTTTGTATTTCAGTGTTTTCTATGTATGTGTACTTTTGGTTTAATTGTATCTGATTTAACTGATGACCACTTAGAAGCAAAAACTAGAGATGAGTTATAATTAAAAGGGTTACAGTTATACCCCTTTCTGTAGTTCCCTACTTCCTATTTACTTACAAGAAACCACAAACTCAGCACAACCTCAGGAAAGAAATTAAATGTGAGGCTCCTACTGACCGCGATGAGAGAACGGCGCGGTGTTGTTGTTTCAGACAGTAAAGGAGGAGATGAAAGTCTATGAATCAAACAGGAGGAAAACAAACTCATTCAAGGTGAAGTTAAAGAACTCTGTAGGCTAGGCACTGCATGATTTCCTGTGAGAAATATAGAGAAGAGTACAAATCTTCCAGTTCAGAATAGTCATGGTAGGGTATTATTTTTTTTTTTTTGTCCTATTGTAAATAGACACACCATAATGTCATATAATGTGTAAATAGTGTCTAATAGCAAAGTAGCATTGATCACCTCCCACGTTAACAAATTGAACTCAGTTAAATTTACCCAAATGAGGGTTTTTCTGACATCAGCCATTTTTATCTAAGATGCGTGGGACCCGCTCATGTGTATCGCACGTCTTGGCAGAGCGCAGTCGTCGCCGTCGTTAAAGCCCCGTATGAAATCTCACAGAATAGCGTGTCTCTACAGCACACAGACTCCTGGCTGAATCCCATTAAGCCTGCACAGCGCTGGGTAATGGGATCGGCCACGGGCCTTTATGTTCCTCCTCCCCCCCACTCCCCCTGCTTCACATCACGGCCCGCGAGGATCCCGCGTCTCAGCCAGGATAACGTGCCACAGCCCAAGCCACCGTCACAGATGAATATTCATTACCGCAGCTTTTTGCGAATTTTCTCCTGGATACGGCTGCCCCGGCGCCCCTCCTCTTCCCCTCTGCTCCCCTGGCAGAGCCGGCTGAAGGAGAGAGAGGAAGTGGGGTGGGTGAAGGGGCGGCTGGGTCTCGTAACACCTCGGGCTCTGAGACATGTGTGTGCAATTCCGATTTCATTTGTGTGCCGCTTTTTCCGTGAGATGTTATGAGGCAGAAGGAGAGGAATCGAGCCCGCAAAGGCAGAAAATGTACAATATAGGACAGTGAAATAGAGCTATGACAAGAATGATTGGCAGTGTAATGGCTGAACAACAATGGGGGCTGTTTTTTGGTAAGGAAAACATTCATGATGAATAGAAAAGAAAGTTTAGGACACACAAATATTAGTTATAACTATCACACAGTTCTGAAAAAAAAAGTGGCATCAACATGGTAGCCTAATGGTTAAATTCAAATAAAATATTATTAATATCATAATTGTCGATTAGGGAAACGAGATCTTATTACTATTCATACTGACACCCACATGCTTTTAAAATAGCAGCATGTTTAAACATGTTCGCTTAGCTATCAAATAAAAATCAAATGAAATAAAAATTAAAAATGGATTAATAATGTATTAAAAATGAAAAACATGTGTTTATGAATCCTTTTATTCAAAGTTATTGAATTTTTAGGTTGACATGTATTTATAATAAGTGAGATGAATTTAATACACTAGTAATAAAAAGTTTTCGGTCCGTAAGATTTTGAAGAAAGCTGCATTTGTTTGATCAAAATATGCAGTAAAACATTAATATTGTAAAACACTGTTACAATACATAAATACTGTTGTTGTTGTTTTTAATATATGCTAAAATGCAATTTATGGCATTTTTATATGCTAATATGATGCTAAGTTGAATTTTCAGCATTCAGTATTTAGTGTCACGTGATTCTCTAAAAATCATAAATAGCCTGATTTGGTGCACAAGAAACATTTATTATTATTATTAATGTTAAAAAGAGTTGTGCTATTGAATATTTTTTAAGATTTATTGATGAATAGAAAGTTAAAAGGTTCAAAACAATATTTATGATAAATTTTACATCCTTGCTTAATAAACTACTAATTTCTTAAAAAAAATAACTGGTATACTGTATGTTATATAATTTATACCTTTTTTAATTTGACATGTAATGTTATGTTTTATAATTTAACATTATATCAGTTTCATTCCGTTACAATAAAATGTAATATTTGGTGAACTTTGATGCTAATTAAATGTAAAAATGAGAGCTAATTACTTAATTAATTAGTTAGTCAATATATTACTCCCATCTGAATTTCCTTTATAAATATATTCTCAATTCTTTTCTTTTCAATAATCATTTAATAATAGACAAGAGTCCCGTTGTGGGGATTGTCTCAGAATAAACTCACCTGCTTGGTACCCTCGCAAAACTTTTGATTCGGACTAGTCTTTAAAAAAAAATTGCATGCTTCAAAATTTTTACATTATGTAAAGGCTACTGACGTGTTACGCAAAGGAACAAACTGTCCATTTCAGAAAAATACACATACAGTGGTCAGGGCAGGTGACACCGTGACCTTTGATCCTCAAATTACTCTGTCCTCATTCTACTGACCTGGGCCAGCAGCTGAGGGGGAAACACGTCTGCGTAGCAAAAGCGTTCACTTTGTATCCAGCGAGAGCCTGAAGCCTTCTTCCCTCAAGCCAAGCTCTGTATCACTGCTATTACTGCTATCTCAGCAGCCGAATCCAGCTTTGAAGTTTCTGCAGATCTCAGAACAAAAGCATGAATTATTCCTATTTTTATAACTACATTAACCGTGCAGTAATAAATTGATTAATCTAGGCTGATGGGGAACGAATATAACAATAGACATAAAAAGTTCCTTTTTGTGTCTGGACAAAAGAATGTTTCTTCTTTCACATTAGCCTCTCTATATGTTATTAATTTACCAAAACCTTCACAGGGCAGACTTTAAAAAAAAAGAGGAGAAGGAGAGAGAGTTTGAAATGAATGAGAATAATACTGACCTTTGCCAAGGGTGATGGATGAGAGAGAAACGCTCACTGGCATCCACTGCACTGGAGACGTCACCATGACAACCCTGACAGCCGCGGCAGCACGCATGAATATGTACGACCCACATCTGGACAGCTGCTTTAGCCAATGCACTCTTGGTTAGGGCGTGTATGTGTGTGTGAATGCATGCACATTTGCATAAGTGTGTGTGTGACAGGTTCCATTCCCTGTGTTTTTGACTTGTTACTAACATCTGATTTATGAAATCCCTACATTTAAAATGATAACGCAAAACAATGAATGTGATAATCAAGCTGTAAGCAAACAACAGTTCCTCAGTCAAGAGGCCGTCCAGACAAGCCTTGCGGGTAAAGATGTTTTTCCAACATTTCCTGAGGTGAACTTCGCTTGTATTGTAATACAACTTGGTCGGAATACATCCGTCAACTCACGGCAGTTTGGCGTGACACATAATTACTGGCTACCCCTTGGATGTTTGAAACCATATGGTTTCTGACCCGTTTTTCATTTCAAGTCATTTTCAATTAGAGAAATGCACGAGAGCATAGCGGGCGAAAGAGAGCCGTAGCATGTTCTGACTTCATCCATCACACCATTTAATCTGAGGGGGGAAGGACATCGAGAAACTAAGAAAGAGAACAAGAAAGTGCGCATTCTATTTATACAGCATCTGGACTCTCTTTTCAGATTATTTGTTCTTGGTCCACCCAGCAGTGCATGCTCGCACATGTGAGAGAAGCAAGGGATGGAGAGAAAGAGAGAGAGAGGAAGGGAGGGAGGGAGGGTGGCTTTGTTACTCTTACTCAGTTCACCTCATTGAATTGTAAATAAGGTGTGATATTTTTACAGAGGAGAAAAAAAACCTGCACAGCCGGTGCACAGCAGACAGGCCGTCTGAATGTCTGATTGTCTGCCCGCGCTCTGCCTCCACTCCAATGTAACTACAACGCTCCTCAAAAAATCTGGAGCCTCGGCCAATGCGTAAGGGAAATTTGAGTTTAAACATGTAATACTTAATCCCAAAACAAACAGAAAAGCAGCCCGCCGCATAAATCTAAACACTGCGGTTTGAGCCCTAAATTCATTTACAAAGCCCTGGATGGATGAGCTGACTATCAGTGACAACTTAATGAAGTTTAAGTATGCATTTAAAATGGGAAATATTTATGGTACTTTTCCCGTCGATAAACAGTAAACGCATAAAAGACTTTTAAACACGGTCATAATACTGTCATCTTAATTTGTTACTAAAGCAACGGTTTGACACTAAAACGCTGGGCGAAGCACTTTTGAAATGTAAAAAAGTATAAATACACTGTTGTGTACAGTCTACGCGTTAAAACTGAATCATGTTATATTTGTGATAAGATTCATTCTGCTGTATCTTTAAAAAAGCAATGGAAGACCCTGAACTATTAATGAATTCACTAGACCACTAAATACACTAAAATGTATTTGAAAAGTATACTACAGATACATTTAATTGTTTATGTCCATAACAAATGTGCACTTTTAGTATACTAAACTGGTATGCTAAATTGGAACAACTAATGCTGTACTTAATGCACTTTAATCGTGTAGTGCTGAAGTACACAGAAACATATACTCAAGTACATTTGCTAAAGTGGAACTATTTTAAGTGTATTTCAGGTACACTTTAAATATCTT
Source organism: Enteromius treurensis (assembly GCA_032275025.1). Classification (NCBI taxonomy): domain Eukaryota; kingdom Metazoa; phylum Chordata; class Actinopteri; order Cypriniformes; family Cyprinidae; genus Enteromius; species Enteromius treurensis. The sequence continues at coordinate 4,336,847 of JAUCMU010000151.1, forward strand.
GCATTTGAAGGCTGATATTATTCGATACACCCCTTTATCAATAGTGACATTAAAATAGGCTTAATCTTTAAGAAAAGGGCGTTGTGCACAAATAGTATACCCCAAATAACATTTAATTATAATTTTTATATCAGTATAAGTCTTGAGTGATATGTCAGTAACCAACAGTTTTGAACTATATTTAGTGAAGTATTTTAAAAATATAACTTTTTTTGCAAGGGACATGCAGTATAGACGCTAATGTAAAAATATGGCAATGTAGGAATTTTCAGGTGTTTACCTGTTTTTTTTTTTTAATTACGCATTATGTTGTGTTTTAGAGAAATGTCAATTAGACTATCAGGAAAACAAGATACAACATTTGTCAATGCAGTATCTTTTCAAAAGGTTATTATATGTACACTTTAAATAATAATATGTAAAAGTATACCTTCTGAAAAATAACTTTTTTTGCTTTTGTCTCTTTTTATTTGCACCCAGTTTTCTATCAGGACATTGCTTGTTTTTAGGCTATATAAAATGGAAAAACTGTGCTTGCATCCTATTCATTAAATGATTAATTTACCCCAAATAATACTTCTGCCATCCTTTACTTATACTTTCATTGATTTTCCTTCTTTTGTGTCACACAAAAGGTGAATTTTTGGTTTAATTAAAGCTAATGGCTACAGAATCAAGCGGCAAAATGACAAAATAATAAACGCATTCCAAGTCTTTTGAAGTATTTGTATGACGAACAGACCAAAACGTAATTAGCTATTCACTGATTCTCCCTTTTGATCAGAAATAAATAACAGAAGTCACTACAAAAAAATAACAATCAAAAACAATCATCATGGACAGAACATCGCTATAGTTTATTTTAAAGCTAAACCGAAGTGGACCGTTTTCAGCGTTCAGGCTGTTCTTCACACAAACTTCACTTTGTATTTGTAGCAAACCAGCATGAGTTTTTCACTCTTTATTGGATGGAAAAGAGCGGGTATGAGAGTCTTCAAGGATTCTCCATTTGTGCCTCAAAGAAATAAAGTCCTATCGGATTAAAAAGACATGAAGATGAGTGACTGATGGCAGAACTTTAATGGTTTTGGGAGGATGAATGAACTATTAAAAGAAGATTTCAAACAGAACCAAGCTGCTTGTTGAACACAAACTAAAACATTTCCACGGTTATAGTTTTAGTGTGTTTTGGACCTATTGTAAAAGTCAACCCCCAAATTTCATTCCTTTTCGCTTTTTGCCTCACAGATTATATATCTCACTCAATATTTCCCCTGCCGTGTTGTTTTTTTATGTCATTGTCTTCCCCAGGCGTGGTTGAAGAGATGGGCTATTCTTTAATTTAACAGGAAGGTTTGAAGATCTCAAGTTCATGTAAACAGCACTGACACTGAGCTCTTCTTCTGCTTTTGTCTTCTCTCTTCTTTTTTGTAGCCCAAGGTCAAAAGATGCCTGAGATTGTTGAATCACCTCAGAGGAGCCTTGTGTCTGATGTGAACTCAACCTCTCCACTTTGGTAGAGCTTGTCCTCCCTCTCATCTCCCTCTTTCTTGTCTTGCGCTGTCGGCTCTGAAAACTCTTCTATCTCTCCCCTGTCCTCCATTCACCTTCTCTTTCAAACATCATCTGTCCTCTCATCTATCTCTCCACTCTCTATTCTTCTCTGTCGCTCACTTTTTTTCCCTGCGTCCCTATATCTCTGTCTGCGTCTAAGTGGTCTGTGAAAGAGCGGCTCTTTTGAGGGGACCAAAGGGTTGAGGCATGACCTTGCTCTGTAGGTACAACACAACCCAAACTGCTACTCCGCAGAAGAAAGCGGGAGAGAGTTTGGTTTTACTTGTTTGAAGTGAAGGCGGACGGCCCTTTGAACCGCTGCTCTCATAAATAAAGGTTCCTTTGAAAAAGCAGACCTGGTCAAAACAGGAGCATCTCACGGGTGATAGCGGTAAGCTTTAAGACTACAGATATGACTCAGATTTGAGTCTCTTCCTTGTCTTGTTGGTTATGGAATTCGGAAATGATGCATTTGCATTATAAAGAGCAAGGTATAGCATTTTGACAAGACACTTTAACAAATGCAATTTAAATGTAGCGTTATTTTTTTTACAAAATGTTTCAATCTAATCTCGTGTGAAAACTGTCATGCAGCTTTTTCAAAAAGCTGTTGTGTAACACTTTCCACTCCCATAGTTAGTTTAATGCAAGATTTCAGCTTTACCGTATTAAGCGAAACACATGTCTGTTCATGAAAGGTCAAACCCGGGGTGTTTATGAATATTCAGATGACACATGCAAAGTAAATTACAGTTGTTTGCAGCAAACTTCTCTGAACCCTCTTGAACCCAATTTGTTGTGTTCTGAGTTTTTCAAGTGGGAATATTTTTGAAGTACAATCAGTTTAGAGGCTCGTACAAATGAAAGTGCAAGTGTAATGTTCCCTTTTTTTCATATCACTTTCAAAAGAACTTTCCAGCAACCTATATCAAGAAGTTTTATGGTGATGTGTTGAAGTACAATTTTCTACTTGGTCGTAATATAACAATTAACACTTTATAAATGATTAAATAAAACAATATTGGTAAAGTAATTTATAAAAAAAAATTTACAATAAGGAAGAATAAACGATTTATGTAAAAAAAATTTATAAAAAGTTGTGTTTGCTAACATTAGTTAATAAACAAACTAACAATGGAAAATAGTTTTTATATGAACTTACATTAACAATTAAACTGTTTTTGCACAAACATTAAACAATGAATAAATTATTTAATGTGAAAATAAAAATCACAAAATTTACTTTCAAAGTTTAAAATAATCATAAATTAGTTGTGATTTATGTATCTTATTTATAATATCAACCACTGTTAATATTATTTGTTTATCAATATTAGAGTATGATACTGCGAAATGCTGATTTAATTGTTTGTTAAAAAGAAAAATCACAAAGAGTAATTAGAGTAAAAAATATGAGTTAGTTGATTGATAAAATGAATTACAAATCATAATGAAACTGCTAAACTGCGGACTGGATTCCCACACACAGATGAGCCAAATTCTATATTAACAGTGATATTAGGTGCAGAATCTCTATTAACAATGTAAATGTGACTGGGCTTAGTCTGCCAATCTGTAATGAACTGACCCTTCGGCCCGCTCACCCCAGCTCATCTCCCCTAACGCCGTCCACCGCCCCCTTGTACCTGGAACAGTGCCCCACTCGTCCCTTTTATGTGCCCATGAGACAGAGCTGGCCCCTCCAATACCACCCCCCACCCCTGTCACAACCTCCCCCCATCTTCCCAAAAGTGTCACCCAGTCCGCCTAACAAGGGTGAAGGCCATATGTGACTCTCTCATTAACGACTACATGAAAGAGACAAGAAGTACAGAGGGACATCTGGGCCTGACTGAGAAACAGAGGAGAGAGAGAGTGAGTGAGAGAGAGAGAGAGAGAGAGAGAGAGAGAGAGAGAGAGAGATGAGCAAGGCACCAAGTTGTACAACATGCTATAAGAGTAAAGGCCCTTTCACGAGTCCCTTAAGTTTCCGTCTCTATGGAAAACTCACATGAATTACAACGTCCATCTTCGCAAAGACAATTCCAACTTTGCAAGGGATTTTTACAACGTTTTATTTAAAAGTAAAAAGGAATGTTTAAAATTGTCATGGAATAGCTTGTTATTTGAATGCTAAATAAAAATGAATGAATAAATAAATAAATGCAATCCACAGTAACTATCTGATTGCCTTATAATTAAGTCTAATTGTTTATATTTAATTTATAATTATATTTATTTGAATTTATTTCGCAAATTTTGTTCACTGTCATTTCATGTGTTTTTGTACACTACCATCCAAGAGTTTGTAGTTTGTACGTTTTTTTTAAAGTCAAGACTGCATTTACTTCAATACAGTACATTTTTATTTATATCTTTAGACTTCAGTGTCACATGATCTTCAAAAAATCACTCTAATAAGCTGATTCGGTACTCAAGTATTGTTTTTCTTTATTATTATCAATCCATCCAAATCATTTGTGCTAATTAATATTTTTGTGGAAACATTTTTTTCAGGATTCTTTGAATAAAAAGTAAAAAAACAAAACAAAACAGCATTTATTTAAAATAGTATTTGAAATACTGTCTTTACTTTCACTTTTGGTCAAATTAAGGGATTCTTGCCTATATATATATATATATATATGATAAATTAAATAAATTAATACAAATATACAGGCCCCTAAGTTTAAATAGTTCTTTGTTTTTGATGTTGTTGTTTTTTTTAAAAGAAATTATAAAAAGTATTTGTTTTAGCACTTCGTATCATTCTTAATACGTAACATTTATTTTAAAGGATGATTCACTACAACATTAATTTGTAATACAGTATATTGTATTGCATATTGTATAAAATGTTAAGATAAATGCCACAAAAAGCACAAAGAACAAACACCTATGTTTCTTACACTAAGAAAAAAACAACCTGGTTTTTGTTGTGAAATTGTTTATAAACCTTCCACAGTCTTTCTAAAAACAAAACAAAAAAATAATCACTTCTCTGTGTGACATCTTGCATTGAAGCCACGCTGTCAGGTGAAAGTGCCTTAACAGTGTTTAAAAGCGTTGCTGAGAGCGGGAACCACAACAGCAGAGAGGACAGAAGATCAGAGGAACAACACAACACAGATCTACACCTACCAACCGACGTGAAGCAGCACGCTGTGTGCAGTCAGCACTCGCTTTCAAATGTACTGCGGGCCGACTAATAGGACATCACCGCCCGATCATTTCTGCCACGGAGTGCTGACAGAGATGTCGTCTGTCTCTCCGACAGCCTCAGCGGTAAATACACACACAAACACGCATCACATTGCATGCTGTCAGTGAAGCAGGGCTCAGAGCTAAATCAATCCCAGGATGCAGTGACACTGCTGTCATTTCCCACACCTCCATTCCCATGAAGACTCACAAGTACTGCACAAAACTCCATCTACCAGCACAGGCCTCACTCACCGAGAGCTGACAGACAGGCCTGTTTAATGTGCCCCTCTCTGGGTGTGAAGCGGTAGGGTTTGTACTGACTTCATCTAAAGTCACATATGATAATGCATCTGTCTTCAGCAGCTTGTTCAGAGCATTCAGTACTAACTGTACACTGGCCCACAGTCTAACATGTTTCTGTGGCACAAAGTATGTTACAATTACACGATAAGAATGAGCGGCCAAAATATTCACAATTGAAAAGTATTGATGAAAAAATAATTACTGTTTTGATTTGACCAGTGTTATTATTGTTTAAAACAAAACAAAAAAATAGTTAAAATAGATTAAGATAGGGTTAGTTCACCCTTGAAAATTACATTTTTCTTTTACTGACCTTCGAAGCATCCAAGGTGTATAAAAAAATATTTATTAAGTTTGAAACATGGGTATTTATCTCACAAAACTGCATTGATTCACTACAGGAGGCTTTTATTAAACCTTTAATGAAATAAAATATAAGTGCAAGGAAAAAAAAAAAAAAAACATATATATATATATATATATATATATATATAAAACTAGAAATGTTGCCTTGGCAAGTAACAGAAATAAATAAAAAGGAAGAATAAACAATTTCTAAAACAAATATAACTGAATACTATACAAAAAAACAACACAAATAAAAATCACAAAAAAAAACTAAAAATAAAAAAAATATAAAAACTATAATATTAAAATAAAGCAAATACTAGGATACTATAATAGTAGAGAAATAATCATTTCTTGCATATTAAAAATAAATACAATATGAAAGTGTGGGTTTATAAATAAACATATATATATATATATATATATATATATATACAAATATTGCATACATAAATAAAAATACTCCAAATTTGAAAATGCTTTCTCTTTTTAAATAAATAAATAAATATGGGAACTACATATTTGTAACATATATTTGTTTTATTTTGCTTTGTTTTGTTTTTTAATACTGTTATTGAATAACTTGTTACACAGGAAGGACTTTCTATTTTCAGTTTTGTAGTGCATTAAACACTGTGCGGTTAAAACTGCAGTGGAACTAATTTCTTACAGGATCCTACAGATAATGAGTTGCATAACTAAGTCTCTGAGGAGATTGTAAGTGCTGCAGTGAAGGACCGAGGTGAAGTGGAATTTTATTTAACGCAGACAATCTTGTCCAGACCTCTTTCTGAACTTTTTATTCCTTCTTCTGTGAGCACTACATATACCTTTTCCATTAGCGCTCTGCAGGAAGAGTGAGGAAGGTTACAGCCGCTTCATCAGGGTGAGGGCATCCTGGACCCCCTGGTCTGGCTAAGAGCCCTCCCTCCTGGGGTCCTGTCAGGGGGAACAGCTGGGTCCCTACACACTTTGACCTCTAGCTTTTAATGGCAGATCAACTTCCTCTCTCTCCAACCTCCACAAATAAACTTCACTTCGGCAAAGCTGGTTTACTTCACCAGACTCACCAGCCTCTCAACTTTCCATTCAGGAAAGTCACATTCCAGTGCATGTGGATAGAACTGTTCTCCAGAATCATCGGCCATGGACTGAATCATCAATCCCAAAGTGACCACAATGTGTTTTGTTAGCATGTCTGAACAACCAATAAAAAAAACTAACAAAATAAAAACCATACAGGTATGTGAACAATCTAATACATCACAGGTCAAAACTGACACAACGCATATTTATAGATCTTGAAAGGTATTCAAAATACATTTAAAACCTCTTTTATGATCAACACATTCAATTAAAGAAATTATTTTTAGGTCATAAACGTGTTAATGATGCCACCGCCCTGAGAACATGGATAGATACATACACACACACATACATACATACGTTAAGTCACCTAAATTAAATAATAATAAACATATTAATAATAATAATAAGCAGAAGTCCCTTTAAAAACGATTGGTGGATGTCACTAACAGATTTTTTAAAACTTTTAAATAGTAAAAAACATACAGATAGATACTTAGACATTTGTAAAAAATAAATAAATAAAATAATAAACAAAATAAATTATGTTCAATAATAATAAAGATTATTAGATTGATGTAGAAATGGATGGATGGATGAATGGATAGATATAAATGCTATTACTAGATATAATAATAAAACATAATTTAATATCTTTAATTTTATATATATATATATATATATATATATATACATACAGAGAAAATACAATAAGTAATACAAGCAATATATAAATATATCACTCTCAGACTCCAAAAACTGAAATGCAAAGCTACAAAATGTCTTTCACAGTAATCCATGATTTACATGTCAATATTTTAAATGATCCAGCTGATAGTGTAATTAATGAATGAATTATTTTCAGTGCATCTATTCAAGCTGGTGCCTAATGACAATGATCAGCTATATATGTATTCTTCATGCAAACACCTATGTCCTTTAGTATATACCTCAGTGTAATCTTCCTTTTTCTGTCTCTCTCTCTCTCTCTGTCTGCTTTTTATTTTTCAAGCAGAGACGGCATGTGAGCAGCTCATCTCAGCTCGGTGCGTGTGTGTGTGTGTGTGTGTGTGTGTGTGAACGTGTCTGGTAGAGAGAGTCCCTTGCACAGGTAAATTATAACTCTCACAGAGACAGAACTCGTTAGCCGGCCTGTCAATCAACATGAGGCACGTTGGGGAGGCAATCACAGCGTCGCCAGCAAAGAGGTCACCTATGAAGACATTCATTTTCAATTCATCCATCAGATCAGCACTGAAATCAATTTACCGCACATCAACGACATTGGGCTGCCCCCATGGCAACCAACACAGCACCAACCTCAGGGAATTCAAACTATTCAGAGTCACAGCACATCTGATTACCAAAACACCCAAATGCTATTAAAGTGGGCAACGTCGCCCTAATCTACCACTAAATAATAATCCAACATTAAACATATGCTTAGAACTAAGTAAATACGTGGCTGATTGTGATTATTATCATTCTCGATAGATAACTGCTCCTGGATTGGGAACGGAGCTGACTGTACGGATACACTGGCTCTTCTCATTGAGATGCAGTGGGTGACACGCGGGCCACAGGGAGATTCGATCAGCCGCGTGCGTATTAAATTAGTTGTCGGAGTTCTGCATATGTCAGCACAGTAGTTCATTAATGGTGTTTGTTTTTGAAAAGCTGAAGAAATATGATAAAAAGGCTAGATAAAGGAGAGGAGGTATGAGGACTGAGGGAGCGAGGGAACAGGGATGGCGAAGGGATAGAGCTGAGTCATCAGAGCACCAAGGACACCACATTGAAGTTTTATTTAACTACGCTTAATAATAAATTCATTTTTTAATGAATGCTTTTAGATGTAATCAATGCCGTTGTTATCAGATGGTATCAAATTATAATAATAGATTAAAATAATATGATATTGTACATAGATATTTTTGTTTGTTTGTTTTTGAAAAAAGTCTCATTTGCCAACCAAGACTGCATCTATTAGATCAATAATACAGTAAAAGCAGTAATTCTTTACAATTTTACAGCTTAAAATGTGAACTTTTCCACAAATGTGATGCTGGATTTTCAGCAGTCTTTATTATTGTTAAATAACAACATTTTAGGTTTACCGTAATTTCATTAACTGATACAATGTAGTGAAATGTGTTTTGTACCTCTGAAATACACTAATAAGCACCAAATGTGGGTATTTATCACATTATGCTAATTAAAGAATAGTAATACCAGTAAATTCTGATCTTGTTGGGATTCTTATAAATCATACAGAATTAAGTTTTGTTTTTTTTGTTTTTTTAACTGCAGAACGTTTTCTGTAAGGGTTAGGTTTAAGTGTAGGGTGGTAGTACAGTACAGTAAAGTTTACACATGTAGAATGTCCCCATAAATCATGGAAACAAAACGTGTGTGTGTGTGTGTGTGTAAACCATCATCTTAAATTACAAAAGTTTAAGGCAAGCTTCAAGTAATTTAAAATATATATATAAAAAGAAGATATATTTAGCAGCAGTGCATTAAAATCATCAAAAAAGACAATAAATACATATTTAATGATAAATTAGATTTCTATTTCAAATAAATGCTATTGTTTTGAATTGTGACATAATCTAAGGATGAATTATAGTTTTCACAAAAATATTAAGACATTGACAATAATAAAGAACATTATTATTTGAACAAGAATTATATCAGATAATTTTACAGTAATGAATGCGGAAAGCTCAACTTTTCCATCACAGGAATAAACTATATTCTAAAATATGACATTTTCAAACATTAAAATTAAAAACATTCATTTAAAATTGCAGTAATATTTATGGTGTTCAAAGAAATGCAGCCTTGGCAGAGAGATTATTTTTTGACTAGTTCTGTGTTGTGTATGAACATATGTAAATATATAAATGTGTGTATATACAGAGACTTACAAATGAATAAAAAAATGAAATAATTTTACATAGTTTATTTGTTACGTTATCGTGGTTTAATTGAGTTTTATTTTTGCTAGTCAGCTGTATTTTTTAGATTCATTTTGAACTTTGATTGAGATGAATTAGAATGCACAATAATAATAAAAAAAAAGAAGAATATAATTTTGGAGAAATATTTTGCTATGTGAAAGCCTTAAAAACGAATGTGCACTTATATAGACCTTTCAAAGGACAGCATGATGTTGCAAGTTCTTAAGTTCTTTCGCAGCACAGAACAGATGCCGTTCACTCCCCGCCTCGGCATGCAGGTGTGACAGCGCCGACAGACTGGATGTGTGAGGATAGGTCTGCAGGCCATGACAGGGTGCAGAGGGGCACAGATGCACATCACATTGCTATAACATCACTTACCCCCCTTTCTCCACCTCACTCGCTCTTTTTCTTTCTCTGCATCCAGCTATTTTAGAGATAAGCAAGGAGAGCGAGAGGTGTCTCAGCGGTCCCGCAGGCTCGTCTTTGAACAATAGAACACCTGAGATTCAATTAGAGCAGGTTAACAGCAGAGGCGAGGGAGCCTCATTAGCAGGCCTCTGTGTTTTGCGTGGACGGGTAACAAGTTACCTAGCATCCAGCAAAGCGGCTAACAGGATAGCTAGTCCCGCAGACAGAGCTGGGCTCACATCAAAATGTCATTTGATCAGCCTGTTTTGCATGATTATAGAATTTATAGAATCTTAGATGAGTAAATCTTCCGTCCGTCACACGCAGCTATGCCTTTCAGTGAATAATCCCGTAGCTAAGCGGTAAAGTACAGTCTCTGGAGAGAGAATCTATCACATGAGAAGGTTTGGCACGGTCTCAGAGTGTGACACCGCCGGTGCTCCGGAGGAATGAGGATCTTTGCGCCCTGCCACACTCACGGTGTATTATTAAAATTCATGTGCATTTAGCAGAATGCCCCTGCGACACGACTAAACCCCTGCTGAGACCAACTCAGCAAAGCGGGCTCCAATAACGCTGGCTCAATGTTGATTTAACATTTGTCTCCGGGAAGGTTTAGACAAATATTTCAGAGCCTAGCACCTTACTGTAGGAAGGAGTGATGGGAAGTGGAAAAGTCTGCCAGCTGAGTGACGGTGCATAAATGAAAGGAAGCGAGTGGCGATTTGACTCGATGCCTCTTGTGTGTGCTTTGAATAGCCGCTGTGTTTATGTTAAGCGTTTCGAAGTGAACAGAAGACACATCAATCCACGCTGTGTGCAACAGTGAGCCACGTGAGGAGCAGCGGTTCGGTTCACAAACAGCTGAATGAGTCCACATGAGGTCTGCGGCAGAAGGCAGTTGTTAAGTTTAGGTGTTGGGTAGGATTATGTGGAATAAGTAATTAATATGCATTTAAATTATTTATCTTAAATAAATGGCCAATATTTTAGTAATATGCATGTTAATAAGCAATTAGTTAAGAGACCCTAAACAAAGCGTTATCTAAGGGCCTGTCCACGCGGAGACGCGTTTCGCTGTATACGTGTTCATTTTTTATCGTATTGGCGTTTCGTCCACACGGATCCGGCGTTTTAGGAGACTGAAACCGCTATTTTTGAAACCGGGTCCCAAAGTGGATAAATCTAAAAAAACGACACCCCAGCGGTTTCGTGTGTACAGCTAATCCGTATATTTTGCGAAACAATGATGTCATCAAACCACGTGTCGGCTGCGTCACTCGCCAACTTCGACTTCTTCTTCTTGGTTTTGAGCATGCGCATATCCTTGCGCACTGTATACAAAGTCTTCTTCTCCGTTTATAGTGTACCTCTATGGCAGAATTACAGCGCCCCATACTGGTTTGGCATATATACAGTACTACATCGTTTTCAGTGGTTTCATGTTTACGCGATTTTTTTTTAGAACGAGGAAAAAAAAAAAGATCGGATAGGGAACGCACCGGCTTTGTGTGGACGGAGTCTAAAACAAGAAAGAGTTCTACTATTTATTTAGTTTACTTAATAACTAATTAAATGCAGGAATAATTGCAACAAAAGTGAACAAATACAGCAACTGTAACATTGTAATAAACAAATAAAAACTACTGACCTGAAAAGGATATATAATGAACTGTTTATTTATCTAAATATATAGAATGTGTATTATATAGAATATATTTATTATATGTGTAAAATGTAAAAGCATGGTACATTGCCTCTATAAAAAATATAAAACAATAAAATAAAATAAAAATAGAGAAAGATTGTTGCCTGTACTAGTAAATCAAATATATATATAAAAAATATTAATATTATATGTATCATATATATATATATATATATAAATTGTCTGCTCACATGTATCCAGATGTATTTTCAGAAACAGTTGAATATAAATAAAACTAATTAATAAATTAATCAAAGATGATCTGTTTTGGCCATACTAAGCAACAAGTGAAACCACTGTGTAGTAGGCTAATAAAAGAATTATATTTATGAACATCAGGTATATTAAAATTAATGTTTAACAAGAATGTAAACATACTTAGAAAATAACTATAAATTAATATTCTTTTTTAATCAAATTTATGTACAAAGACGTCTATCTTTTATCTATAAATTTATACCTCACTTAATTAAACAGAATGTAAAATGCAGTATAACATGTTTATATAAAAATATATGAAAAAAAAACAAATAATAATTGTGTGCAAGGGATGCAAAAGCAATGTTCTTTATGCTTTAGAAATGAATCAAATAATAAATCATTAAATACTGTTTATTAAATAAATCCCTGCATACCACACACACACTTTACGAGAACACCACTGATGTCAATGAAGAAAAAAGTGACATATTTAAGTGACATAAATCTAAAGCGTTACAGCAAATGTCTTTTAAAAAAAAAAAGGCAAATAAAAGCACCAGAAGAGCAACCACTGCTCCAAGTCTAAGAACCTGTCAAACTGTAACGCCACCTAGTGGTTCAGATGTCAGCTCAACAACCAAACATAAATCAAGAGAGAAAGTATACATGCTATTAATAAGAAAAAATCTAATGTAACTTTTAAGGTCTTTACAGTTCACAGACTTGCTGTATATGGATGCACGGAAATATCTCACATAATTTTTTCATTACATTACCCACTTCTATTCTTCATTATTGCAAATCTGAATAACCTCTAAGTACAACACAGGCCTACGAACCAGCAATCTTTCCAAGACCATAGGTTACAAGATAATTAACCTCTTTTGACGAGCCTTACATAATCAGATCAATAAAGATCAGTAAAGTGCTTGTGTAGGGCATAATGAACCATCAGCATCCTTGTTCTTCCTGTGTAAGGAGGACCATCTCATTAGCTGTAAAGGACAACTTTAACTCAAGCAAGGAGGAGGGAACCTTATACACTTTGTTTTTGCACTGCTTCAAGGCATATGGGGTGTTGTACGATGGGGTGGGGTGCGAGACAGATTTTGCATGCAGATATTTTAAATGCAATTGTCTTCTTCGCACGGGCAAGCGAGAGGCTCTTTGGAAATTGACTTTTTGATTATTCATTTAGTGCGATAATTAAATAGTCCTTGCCCTGGGAGCGAAGAACAAGTGAACCATGGCGAGGATATCTAACAGGGCTTGACGGATCCTTTAAATAATGTTTATTTATCTCCACTAATATTTTGCTGCCTAAACAAGACTCAGTGCTGCTCTGTGACCCGTGGCTTTCACATCAAAACTTCTGGATTCATCTCATTTTGAAGTGCTTTTAAAAAGGGGGGGGGGGGGTGTAAAGTTTGGGTGAAGTCTCTTGGATCCTCATTAACTTTCACATTCATTTATTTGTTTTCGCTCTCGCTGTCTATACATTGGGCTGAATACAAAATAAAGTACAAAAACATGTATTGGACACCGAATCGATAAATCACATGTACAATTGATACATAAATCTCATCTCTCTTGAATTAAACAACGTCTGCGGTCTAACGCAGAAACCATCCAATTGTATAAATTAATAAATGAATATGTGAACGGATTCATCGCGAATCTGCTATGTGACACATTATGCGCTGACCTCAGTATATTTCAGCCAGAGATGTTATTATACTTTAATTATGGCTGGTTTTTACCGTGGCCCTGCGTGAGGAAATTCATGTGTTTGAATGTATTTACTCTTTTCTAATGTCAATCCTTTTAGAGCTCAACACAGGTCTGAAATTTGCAATTCCAGTGATATGTTAAAAACATAACCAGCCAGAAGATATAAAAGTGAATGGGAAACGGTTTTCCAAGCCGCTTCAAAGTTTGCAGTGAGAGAAAGCAAGCGGTCGGCAAGCACCTTCACTGCAGCTGTGGAAATAAAATGCAGCTCCGTATCTGAAGAAGCGCTGAAGATCTTTAAAAACACTGAGACTAAGGAACATTCCAAAAACGAGTAAGTTGTATAATTATATTCTGCTTTCTTTCTTAAACACGTGCAGCCCAGATCTTACCTGAACCATTAACATCAATAGCATTTCAAAAGCAGAATTTGTGAAACTGCGCTACTTTAGTGTAATAGAGGTATTTTTTTCTCTCTAAAATGTATTTTCTAAACCGACAGTGCCATTCTCTGTAATTTATGAAGTTCTCTAAAATACACAGTACAACTGCCTAATGCAAATAGACTGTGAAAGTGAAATCTGTTGCAGTGAATGTCAACATTATAAAGTGAACATGAAGTCTTTACTTAAGTAAACTGGAGTAAACTTCTCACTATAATGCCTTTCAGCATTCGGAAATCACGCACATACAGCCTCAGCAAATGCTTGGTTGATTCTGTTTACCAGGGCTCACATGCTTAGACAGTCATCCGGCCATCTTCCGTTGAAGATCTGCTCGGATGAACTGCGCTAGCACACGTTACTGACTTGAGGTGGAGACGTCAACAAAACCAGGCTTCTGGAAATAGAAGAGTCCTCGTTATGCAAATTCAATACACACTGATAGGCACGTTTTCTGCTGGTGAATTACAGGCCTTGTCACAAGTCAAATTACATTTGAATAACCTTTGAAATGAGCGTGTGTGTGTGTGTGTGTGTGTTTTTTAAACAAAGTCTTGATTTGGCCACTGGTCTCCAAACAGGCCCTGTTGTCCTGTTTGTATAAATTAAGTGGCATCATTTTCATAAATCTTATTCAAATGAAGTTGCGTTACATATTCAATTGTAATGTGAATTCACGTGAATAATTGCAACACTGAAATGTTACAAATTTAAATAAAGGCCATTTGAATTGTACATTTGCTCATAATATATGGAAAGCAGTGTTATTTAGCGTATATTTTAAAATGATTTTCCACAAGCATCGGCGCAGAAATATGACAGATCATTCCTGCAAGGTAACATTAATAAACATGTTTATGTAAGTTGGTATATATATCTACTTGACATACATTAAAACTTATTAGGGTGGACGAGAGAACAAAACTTGTAGAACTAATGATTTTGGGGGGTGAAAAATGAAGGAAAGAGAGAACAAAAACAATAGAGAGAAAAGAATGAAAGCCAACATGTACATAAACCAAATTATCTGGCACATGAGCGTACTTTGTGCTGGAATGTGCCTACAAACGCATAACTTCAAACTTATATTTGTTTATCAAACAGAGAACATGTGGAGATTTGTGTTTAAATATTTACCTCGAACTTAATAGCGATGATAAAATGGTAATGTCTTCATGTAGAGTTAAAACCAACCAAGACTCTAAATTTCAATGACTGTTACCATGTTATTTACTTGAATAATCCCCAAATGTTGTTAGTCAGTAAAATATAAATCAGAAACAAAGCTTTAAACATTTACAAATATATACATGTGTGTGTATATAGCTATATATATATATATATGTTTTTTAATGTATTTCTTTTCTCTTCTTTCAGCCTTGTGAAATTATAAAGTAATGCAAAACAACTGAATTCCTATTTTTCTTCATGTGTTCCAGTTCCTTTGAAAATAATGTCTTATAAAAAATAAAATTAAACAATTTTTTTTTTATCATGCTCTCTAAGCGTGTACTGTATGAATATGTAATTAATTTATAATGTATTTATGTAAGCATTCATTGAATCATACACTGACAAAACAAAAACAGTGTAGAAACATGTTTCAGTTAGAAATTGCAAGTACATTTTACAATGGATTACCAAGAAACGGCGAGTAACAATGAATTTAATGTGAGACTTGGAAGTTGAAAGATTGACATATTCCAGTAAAATGGCGAGGTTTTATTTCATGAAGTTGTGTTTTTTTCCATGTACAAGTCCACATTGCTCGCTACCGATATGTCACAGGCTTATATGCCACAAAAGTAATGAGTACCTCAGTGAGCAGTTCTTACCTCTATCCCCTGCAACCCTTTTTAAAATTGTTGAGGCTAATTTCAATATTCATGAGTTCTCCACAGGCTCAGTTCAGCAGTTTCCATTAAGCATTAATTAGGTGCCGGAGGGGGAAGCAAACACAAATAAGGAGCTGAATAACTAATTAAGGTGTTTGAAATGCTGGAGGCCTGCAATCCCACTAATGGCTGGTTAGGCAAGGTATAGGAGGAACCGCCGATCCCACAGACAAGATCCCCACAACCAGCAAAAAAAAATTCACAAAACACACAACAAACACACGCTCACAAAAGTTTGTGTGCTCAACAACTGATTTTTTGGTGCTCTGCGGATTTTCGGAGTTCATTTCGGTGATGAAATTTCCAGGCTGTGTACAGATGTTGCCCAGATGTGGCTCAGCTTGAAAGACAGAGAGAATAAAGACTGCTCATTTTCTCCCATTGTGGTTAAGGATATCAAATATATGAGGGCGAAAAGATCTGTTGTCACCGTTTTACGACTTTATTTGGACGGATATACTACAGAGTGATACCACTTGGATTTAATATTTATCATATATCCACTTCATAGCTTGCACACTATACAATACTATGAAAAAATAATTTGGTGCAGTAGCACACATGCGTGAGCACTTTTTGTTTGACTCTTATATGTTCAGACCGACCCAAATGCTGGTGTTCCCAATTCGCCTTCATGATCTAGAATATCATTTCCATGTTATTAGGACGCACTTTATTCATTATCATATGCTTAAGGTATAAATAAAATGAAGTGCATGTCGTTGTGTTTAACATGTTGGACAAGTGAGCTCATTTGTTTTAAAGCGGACCGCTAACATGAGTAATCTCATCACATTTTAATATGTTACTGTCATGCTGACAAATTCTCCAAGTGGATGAATTCAATTACCATAACTTGTGTAAACAAGGAGGTCATTGAATTTCAGTTAATATAATCTGCTTTAAGGAACACTGATATGCATTTTGTTATAATAATAACATTAATATGAACAATGCAGCGGTGAGCGTGAGGTTTTGGACGGCACGCCGTGTAAATACAAGTAAATGTTTGTGTATTCTCTCTTGGGCTTTCAATGACACAAAGCACTATTTATTTTCTCTCCACGTTCTATTTTCATTAAATCTATTTGTCCCATTTGGCCAAAGCTTTGCGGCCTCAAAGTCGAGTCTTAGAAGAGGATCTGCAATACATGAGCAAAATAAATGATATTTCTACAGAGGCATATCTGCAGACTGGGGAATATGATTGGAATTGACCTGATGAATCCTAATCAGGTGTTTTAGGTTTAACCCCGCTGAGGTCAGATTACTGAACTCACACCGGCGCTTTATTTGAGGAACGGGATCAAAACACTAAACCGCACAAAGCAAATACGTTTCCAGCTCTCCTAGCGTTTTGTTGGTGGTGGAAACTGAAACACTTGTGTGTTTTGTGTAAGAGTATGAGTAAGACATACACACTGTGCTGTTCAGATGGCTGTAATGCGGTGTAATATTCAGATTATAGATGAGCTTTCAAGGACACTTGTGGAAATCTTATTCTATTAAACATTTGTAGATCTTGCCAAGCTTCTGGCCAAATAAATACTAAATACAATAAATAAATAATACACACATAAAGACAAAAAAGATAATTAAATTGAATATATAACTACACTCATATAAAATATTTAGTATATACAATTTATAATTGTATATCAGGGACATTATGGTTAACTGAAACTGAATTTTTCAAAAATCATTACTTTTAAAATATATCAAATATAAAATAAACAGTGAGTTGCCAATTCGATGCACTAAAATAACAAAAATAAATTCTGTAATAACATTAATGAACATGATACAGACATATATTAAAAATGAAAACTACTTAAAATGACAAAAACACACAACAACTTTACTAGTACTTTAACTTTTGAAAATATTGCATATGTTGATATTTAAAAAAAATTTTATACACACACACACACACACACACACAAATATATATATATATATATATATATATATATAAATATCTCTCTAAATCATTTTATACAATCATTTAATTCAGTATATATATATATTATGTGTGTAGTAAATACAGCAACAGTTAAAGAATTTAGTGAACCAAAACTTTTCTTATCCTAAATAAAAGACACAAAACAATTGATCGAACCATTCAGGAAAAAAAAATTAGTAAAAAAAAATTACAATTACAATTTTGGGAAACCCAGTAAAAGCACCTATTCTCAGCTGAATAGGTCTTTTGACCATCATCATGCGGCTCATTACACTGAACACAGAGGCTCTGCAGCTGTGAGAGAGGTGAGACCGCACAGATCCTCTCCTCCCGAGAAGCCCTTACCCTTTTCAGGCCTCTCCCAGCCCGTCAGACCCAGGACGGTGATCTGAGCTCTCACCCGGCCCACAGCACCCCAACAGCCTCCAGCAGTCCACGCTGTGCGGCCCTACCTGCTGTGAGGGGAACCACTTCAAATTAAACTAATTATTCCAACACCCAACAGTGTGCTGTTCTCCCAAAACCAGGGCAGCGCCCAAAGAGCAGTCCTTTCAAATACTTAATAAGAAAGAGAGCAGGGTTTAATTTGTCTCTCTCCTAATTTGAAATGCAATACATCCTGTCTCCAACCAAGAGGTCACCAGTTTATTCTTCTCCAACACAAAGATCTTGTTAAAACTAGGCACATTTTGACAACCACAGAGCAGTACAGCAAGGTGCAACAGATGTTGGTGTTAGCCAAAGCAAAACGGTTTGAAACGATTTACTGTTTTCATTTCAGGACAGTTTAAGACTTGTGCTGGGCTTTTGCTGTTAAATATTGCGTACAATAATAATTGTCAGATGAGAATGATTGTCAGAGAATTTTCCAGAACATTTCATAAATAAACTATTATTTTTGTATTACTTGTACACTGTTACATAATGTCCTGTTAAACTATATTTCAGTGGTGGTTGACAGGTACAGTAAAAAAAAAACAAAAAAAAAAAACGGTACATATTAATTATTGTTAAATATTGTGATGGTTCTGGTATATTAGTGCCTGTATATTTTATAACTTCTGATATAAAGTACTGAAATATGTTTTTACCTTAAAATAATGATAACCACCTTTATAATAAAAATTGTGCATCAGAATAAAACTTGACCAATACTCTGAATTGGTCAATGACAGCAAGAAACATAACTATTTAAATAAAATATAATTTTATATAAATATATATTTATTTATTTTTACATTTTTTTGTCTAACACAATGCATCACAAGAAGCTCGTTGCTCAGATAAACAAGGTTTCTGTAGCGCTTTCTGTACCACTTGATTGCAAGTAATTATTCAGAAGCTCGTGGCCTACTCCAGCACCAACCACCTGACACTCCACATCATGGCAAAATGGAGAAAAAAAAAACCCTACACACACATATAAACACAACATGTAATTTTGCTTGGTGTAGCTGAAAAGGATTGTTTACCGTAACCTTGTAATCAACCTGCCTAGCAGCTCCACCATTAGCCACTATAAGAAGCCCAGCACAATCGGGGGCTGTAAGAGAGGGGCCCGCCTCTGACGAGCCTCCTCACAATCTCAGTGATGGAGCACGGCGCTGGCCCCTCTATCGTCCTCTCATCATTTGTTTTCAAGAAGCGCAATTTCCATTTCAGTTGGATTACACCTTTTAATGTATCGCAAGCTTTAAGAAGAGGGAAGGGGGGAGGAGAGGAGAGGAGGGGGGCATTAAAAAAAAGGAGAAAAAAGAAAACAGCATCTCTCATGCACTAGATTTCAAACGGGGCATTTGAGCCTTTGAGTGAAGAGGAGCAGATGAGTGCAACCGCAATTAAAATCAAAAGCCCAGCGCGGCGGAGCAACAGTCCTCAATAACCCTTTGTGCGCCATGGAGCCAATGGGATGATATGGGCAGCTGGAACTGGGTTACGAGATGAGACATTACCTGCCCTTTTATTGTCACTTCACATGTGTAATATTCAAATAGGCCTGAGTGCCACTTTACGGCAGAGGTGTTTCCCTAACTGAGATAGACTAGGTACAGAGATGATGGAACAATAATCTGTCATTTACTAATTTTCCACATACTGTTTTAAATCTGTATGGGTTTTCATGCTGAATTTAAATGGATACATTTTGATGTATGTGCTGGCAGCTCTTTACCATATAACTAAGTGAATGGGGATTAAGGCTGTCTATTTCGAATCTTCTGAAGCCATAATGTACATAATTATGATGATTAGTCATCAATGTCACAAACATCAAATGTTTCAAGACACATAAAAAATGCCTTACACTGAGCCACCATATGGCTTTACAAGACTTAATGCTGCTATTTAAAAGTTTGAGGTCACAAAAGTTAAAAAAATAAATAAATATTTTTTCTTTTTCTTTTTTTTATACACACAATTACTAACAGTGAGAAACTCTGAACAGAGGCCTCAGACATGGAAAAACTTATGGTGTACAGCACTAGTTTATTCTCTTCCAGTTTATGAATGTTATTGACCCCACAGGTCACACAAACTTGGGCCTTTTATTTTTGTTTCTCTAGTAATTCTTTGTGGCTTCCTACCCCACACCAGCGCAGTTGATTTTGAATCATGGCTCTTAATTATATGCTCGTGCCCTGCATTAATACGTGCATTAACATAACCCATTGTTTATTCATTATTTCCAAGCCGTTTCTGAAATTATGTAAAACCATTTCTAAACAAAGAGCAGGCTTTAATAAGACTTGCCATTTTGTTTCATGCAATTCAAATGCTAGCAAGATTCTGGGGGGCAAAATGAACAAAATCTAACTAAAACGTCAAAAGGGATTACGAAACTACATATAAATGGGGCTTTAGGAAAACTTGGAGAAAAAGGGCGTATAGGAGTCACAACACAAGTTGTAGAGGATTTTTGTTGTGGCTTGTATAATCTTAGGCTTTCTGCAGAGGAATATGTAAAAGAGTTCCAGTTACGGTGCTCAAGAGTGACAAAAACTACACTTTAAACTTTCAAGCATTTCACCTTCAAGAGTGGATTTCAACAGATTAACACACAGCCAACATCTGTATCCAGATATAAAGAGCCAGTATACGCTTATCAGATTCAAAGGACAAAAAAAAAATTAAAAATCAAAGGTCACGTCTGACTTATAATTTGATTTGTGATCAATATAAACGATATTAAATAACAGGTAGCATCTGAATCAGCGGATTCTTTTCTTTAATTTGATATACAGTAAAACATTCCCATAAGCATTTCATCTGCACGTGTGGTTATCAACCTTTTTGTCCAACATATATTGCCTAAAATATTTCCTCTGCTGCAACTATTTGTTTTCAAACTTTTTACTAAACAGAAACTGGGAGAGTTAATATATATTTAATAAATTGAACAAGATAATTTTTTTACGATTCTATAAAATGCAGATTTTTAAAAATAATTTCAAAATAATTATTTAAAAACAGATATAGAAATAAAAATGTAAAAAAGTTGCGGTTTACATCCAGGTTTCAATCAAATAAATTAAATTAAGTTAATATAAAATAAATTGTTTGTGTGTGTCCTTGGACATTTGCTGAGGCCTCCATTGGACAACCATTGGTGAAGAAATTAAAAATATGCCTGTCAGTAAATAAATTAGTGCATAAATACACAATTTCAAAATTTAATTTCCTCAGATTTTTCAAGCGAAGTGAACAAAATAAAAATTTTTTTTAAAAAGGGTTAAAAACGCTGTGCCGTGACAACTTTAAAAAGTAAGTTACATCCCCTGTGAATTTTAGCAAAGTGGCCTGAGGTAAAAAAAAAAACAAACAAACAATAAAAATGTGATTAGTTAGAGCAGTGTGTATTTTATGAAACGTTGTTGCCAGATTGTTTGTTTTAATGCTGCATATACTGTATTATTGTAACGCCGTTTTGAAATTTTCAAACTGGTGTTTATTTAAAAAATACTTCTAAATATTGAAATAAAATAATAATTACACTCCCAGATTTTTCCTATTATTAAGTGCATGCCCTATTTGCTCTTTTTTGTTCATGAATGCATTGATTCTTGCTGTGTGCTAAAAAGGTGCTGATGCACTGAAGCTGTAGGTCATTCACTGTCTGGTCATATTCTCCAGCCCCCGACTGACCTGGCAGCCCACATGAGAGGCTTGTTGTGGAACACAGCGTTTTGTGCAGGGCCGTGAACATGCTTATTATCAACACACAATTATCTGGCCTAATCATGTGGAACCGCACAACAATCACCAGGGACCAGGGAACTAACGACATTCTCACCCAAACTCGCAACGCCGCGCAAACATGCATTTATTGACACTGCATAACAAGAAAGCCAGCGTCCCTGTCAGTATTCTCATCAGATATTTCCTGTTGATTTGATTTTCAGTTCATATTTCCGTGGCTTTATTTGTATTCTCTGATTGATTGATTTTCGCCCCCGTCGCATATTCACTCACAGGACGTGTGGCTAGAAAAACCTATCGAAATCTCTCCAAACACCAAAGTGTGATGCGCATTACTGTGCAGTATATTGCAGTCGGGGTGATATACTGAGAAGTGGAGTCCACAAAGCACAAAACATCTATACGGAGTTATTTTCTCTTTCAACACATTCAGAATTAATTCACACATCTGTGTCACATCCCACAGAGAGAATGCTGAAAACTTGCGAGGTACCTGGAGCATCAATCCCATATCACACAATTACAGACAAGTCTGATGTTTAAACTACAAAGTATAATTAAAGTATATGATTAAGATGCGAGTTTTCAGGTATAAAAAAATATGAAGCTCAAGTAAATGAATTTATTTGCACCAATGCAATTCAGAAATGACCTGCTACTAAGGGCAAAATGTAATTGGATACATTTCCTGTTGTTTATAATACAGTCATATAATAAAATAAAATAAATGACAGTGGTGTCAAAGTTACAAATTACAATACTGGGTTTGTTTCAATCAAGAAATAACAATGATGAACAGAAATGACGGTCACAAGTCAAAGAAACAGATGTTGAAATAACAATAATAAAAACACTATGCCATGAAAACATTAAAGCGTAGAAGCCTCATTTGTATAAATTTAAAAGCCCCATGAATTTTAGCATCAGTCCTGAAACAGATTTTGGTAACAATTTACAAAAAGGTTACATTTCTTAGCATTACACTCTAAAACAAATGTAGGGTTGTTTTAACCTAACTTTCAATCAAATATGTATTCCCAAATATATTTTTAAATTACGTTTTTAACCCAAAAGTTCAAATTTGTCCCAAAGTTGGGTTGAATCTAAGTATCTTAGTTCATGTTAATTTCAGCATTTACTAATGCATTATTAAAATCACAAGATGTGTTTGTTAACATAAGCTAATGCACTGTGAGCTAACATGAACAAACAATGAACAACTGTATTTTACATTTAACATCAACAAAGATTAATAAATAGTGTAATAAAGGCATTGTTCATTGTTTGTTCATGTTAGTTAATACATTCATGTTGACAAATTGCATGTTACTGTAAAGTGTTATCAATTTTTTTAGGTAACTACAATATTAAACATGAAATAACAGTATCTATTAAAAATAACTAAACTTGTATGAAGCATTTTATTATTAAAAAAAGCTTGTAGTAAATGTTATTTTTAACAATTACAATAAAATTACAATTAAAAGCTGTCTCTGTTAATGTTATTTAATGAGCCTAAGCTGTCATGCTAACTAACAATAAACTGTTGTAGTTTTAACAGCTGTTAACAAAGACTTATAAATACTATAATATCTGTTTAGATAATTGTTAGTAAATGCATAAACCAACTTATAGGACCTTCTAATAAAGTATGACCAAGATATTTCCTAATACCAACAAAAAGGAAAACACTGATAGCTCATTTTTAATAAAGTTAGTTATTAGTATGCAATTAGTGCTATTTATTTATCACATTTGCTAAACATGCATTAAGCTCTAACTTCACATTATTGTTTAGTGTTTTGATTATGCATTGATTTCTCATGTACTAGTGACCTCTAGTGGCTAAAATGTAGATGGACACCAAAATATTCCATATGTATTTATATAAAGAAACACTTGGACAAAAGGATAAACGCATTTTGTTGTGAAGAAGTGATTTCCATAACATACTTAGAGCGTCAAATACTAGAAGTGCATGTTTTGAAAGGATATTTATGGTCAATCTCACAGGTCATGAATTGAAATTTGGTTTCATAACTGCAGCCTTTTTCAGTAAACAACTGGTTTAACCGAGTAACACTAAATCCTCAACTAAATCTTTTTGTGTAGGTCTGTATGAGCACACACAGTTCGGTTCTCATGTGCAATATGATCCAAGACCTTTAAATAACACACTGTCCAGCATTGCAGGAGGCCTACAGCTGGCCCGAGAGAAACCTAATACAGACATACTAAAGACTGACAGTAATACATATACAAACATGCAGAAATAGACACACAAACTTTCAATGAGTTCTGCTGCAAACAGTTTGGAAGTCTTATATAGCAAGAGTGCATGCAGTACTGTAGACACACATTGATTGATATGCATGCTTAGGTTTAATGTTTATAATATCGCCTCAAACAGTTCTACATACAGTGAGAGCGCATACACACAGCTGTCACCTGCCATATAGATGAGTCATAGCTCCCAGCGATTCTGCTGTTATATGGATGCACCTGTCAGTTTCTCGTCTACAGTCTGTCTCTGATGGGAAAAGGTAATATTGCCTCATATTCAAACTTAAAACTGCATTCACTTTTCTTTCTTTATCATAGGGAAAAATCTATATTAAAAAAAAAATAATGCAGCATGGGTGATAGACCCTGGAAATTTATATCTATACCTATTTATCTATATGTCTATCTATCTATCTGTGTGTGTATGTGTGTGTGTGTGTGTGTATATATATACACACACACACACACTCTCTCTCTCTCTCTCTCTCTCTCTCTCTCTCTTATATTACTGTACATATATATTGCACACATACATACATGCATATACCCACGCAGCATTATCCTTTGGCTGGAAAAAAAGAGAATACTTATAACATGCTTTTTTGGTTCTCCTAACTGAAATGTTAGAAAAACACTCCTTTTGTTAGACTAAATAAGGATTGATATCCTTTATTTATTTTCTCGGTATTGACAGCTGAAGGTTAAGATATTAAAGTTGCTATGAATCGCATCCATTCTTAAAGGCATCTTATTGATCTCTTAGTGAATGATCCACCCATTTATTATGCCTTTCATTTTTTTAAAGACCTTGTAATTTTTAATCTAAACTCAACCTTGCCATCCGCAATTGAGAGCAAGCTTGCATTTATGTTCGGGTTCGACACCCACATCCCAACAATCCAATCAATACCCGACAACCCAATATAAAATATAGAAAGAATTAGTTTTTAATCAAAGGTTTAATGAATCTTTTGAAATATTAGTACATATCAGTTGTACTTGATAGCAATATATAATATTATTTACAAAGCAAATATGTATGTGCTGTGGTGTGTGAACAAGCTGTGCACGTAAAACGTAAAGCTCTCAGGTCAGCTGGGTATTTCTACAATGCTACAGTCTGTTTAGGGGGAAAACACTCTAGAAATCAGGTGGGAAAAGGTGGAATAAACTCAAAAAATGTGTACATTTATACTGGAGAAGGTCAAACAGAAGTCTACTAATACGTTTTGGTAGTAATATAAAAATGCAGAGGTTCCTAATAGACATATTAAACATAATTTAAAACTCTGTGCAATACTATTCTCGCACAAACACTCACACATACAAGAAGTGTTCCCAAACCATCCACGATCAATGTTTACAGTTCTGCTCACAGCACACATCATGGCCAAATATTGAAGCCATATTTGCACATTTCAAAATCAATAATGGCTGTACCCCACTTTGTCCTAAAGGAGATCAGTGTAGATAATTAAAGGGATACTTCACCCAAAATTTACATGAATAATGTTTGTAAGCAAAGAGTTGGCATTCATAGTATGGGGGGGGCTATCTTCAACTGTTTGGTTACAAATATTCTTCAAAATATATTTTGTGTTCAACAGGAGAAAGAAATCCATGCAGGTTTGGAACGACATGAGGGTGAGTAAATCATTTTGGGGTGAACCATCCCTTTAATGCATTTCGAGCATACAATCTCATTCTTCCGTTTTGAAACCTTTAATGAGGTTCAGTTATAATGATGTTGGACTGTACGGCCAATCAGTAGGAAAAGAAGACCAGATAGAAGACAGAAGAACACGCCCACAGGAGCACACATGAAAGAGAGGCCATACGTTATTTCGAGCTCAAAACCAGGGCACTTCGACTTCTGATAGTCCTTATATGAGCTTATTACATCCAAAACATCTAGCCAGAAAACATACATCACAGTGACAACGAGAAGGAAGAAACCTGGAGAAAAGAGACAGCATTGGAGGAATGAGAAGCAACGTGAAAGAGAGAGATAAAGGGAACAGAATAAATAAGATGCTTGTGATATCTGTTACACATGAGATACTGTACACCATACCGCTTCATACATTCCTTCACTTACCAGAAATGAGGTAGAGTCCACCTCCTGCTTTATAAAGGCGATGACTGGCAAACGGAGCTGCGCAAATAATAATGAATCCGCCGGCCACCACAGCAGCAACTCCCAGCAACATAGAGACGCTCCAGAAACCTCTGTAGACTAAAAGATCATTTTTGTCATTTACACAAACCAAAGGGAATGGTTCAGTATAGCAGCCAATTCAGTTACGCTATATATGAAGTGGTACTACAACCTTTTGTGACTTAATATTTACGGGGGGAGGGGGGAGGTATAAGTGATCAATTCAGTAAAAAATATTTTCATATGAATAAAGAGGAAAAGTTATTGGAATTTGCATTAGGGGCATTAGCAACATTGACCTGTTAAATAAATTAATAAACTTACTTATGGCAGTCTGATAGCTGGTAGCGTTGTAGATCTGATCAGGGAACGGAAAGGGGAGAAGATATGCAGGTTTGCATTCCCTTGCATGTGGCTGATTTTCTGAGGGAAGAATTGCCATTTATTAGTATGTGAGCTCTAAATCGTTGTTTCAATATAGCATGTTCAAGTTGTTTGCTGACTGAGGTCATCTGAACACTTCTTCCCTCTCTTTGAACCTTCTGTAGGGCAACAGATCAGAGCCCTTTGATATTTGTGGCACAGACTCACCCAGAGCCTCACAGGAAGGCCAAATGTCACATTCAGTGAGCACGACTGAGCACTTCACTCATTGCAATATGAAAAAGAAATTGTACATTTAAAATGTACATTATTAGGTGTCAACGAGCAACAATTTTTGCAGCATTTATTGTCCATTAATTAATTCAGACTTAAATGTATGTAATATGCAAATATAAATTGACACTAACCTACTGTATAGTAATAAATGCTGTGAAATAGGTTTGGTCTGTGGAAAACCACTGAAGACCTCTAGGCATGTTTGTTGCACCAAAGCAAATGTAACAGTCTCTTACCAAACCAAAACTTCCACAGATCATCATCGTTCATGATTTCATTAAAGCTACAGCGCCAAAAGAGGCCCTCGTGATGAAAGGTAATGTTCTGGTCTTCGCTAAATTGGTCCTGACCCTGGTTGACCACGACATCACCTCGCTGTGAAGGAGCAGAGAGCAGAGGTCAGAGAGCAACAAACATCTGCCGTGAAGCGAGCGATTTTAAAAATTTGGAAACAACTAGAGGACAGACACTAGCAAACTATGGACTGGAGGCATGCTCTTTATGTGTTTAGATGCAGTTTACAAAAGCAGAAGTGCTTTGAGTCACTTGACTCAACCCTGCTCGAAAATCCAACTTAAACTGGTAGCCGTTAACCTGTTGGCCAGTGACAATGTTTAAAAAAAAATATGAATGATCTTAGAGCAGCTATTGACCAACAAATGACCAGCCCTGCCATCTAGAAATCAGCTATCATCTTCCAAAACACAGCTAATAGCAGAAATCTTCAAGAAAAGCATGCACTAAAAAAATAACGAGTGAGCACTGTAATTATTCTCCAAAAAGAGAATGTACATGTAAATTTCCATTTAAGCAGCACAATCAAAAGATACAGAATTACTATGGCAATTGAAAACAGTTCAACATCAAGCTTTCCTGCAGGCATTTATCTTTCAGCTTCCATGCACAAGGGTAGATCCAAGGCACGCTCATGGCAATGTGTCAAAACTATTTTACAATTTGACAAATTGTTAGCCACAGTACCACTAACTCACCCTTACATTTAGGGGTAGACCTTTGATGATACTTCTTTCTAAAAAACTATTTCGGCCTTGCAAAACAGAGCTCAGGTTGTGCACATGTCAGTAACAACTCAATTTTCCCTCCCAATCCTTTATGAGGGAAACCTAATTCACATATGACTCCTATGAATAGAAACTGCACTGAGATTCCAGTTTAGTTACTTAGTATTAAGCGTGGTTTCACACTACAGCATGTGATAGTCTACACTCAAACAACTGCAAGACTGTAAATAGTGACGTTTGAAGATGTCATATGACAGTCACTGCTTATAAACCAAATATACCCATGACTGCTTGAGGATGTTGCTTCAGTAAGGATCAAAGAACAAAAATCTAGTGCAGTTTACATTAAAATCCACTTTTGGACAGACTTGTTTCATATTAATAAACAGACCATCTCTAAATCTTCTGATAATTCACCAGAACTAATATTCGTATTAATTAAACACTTGTCCACTTTTATTTTTGCCCTAAATGAGTTGAAACAACACTTCCACCCACCTGGAAAGTACCCGTTTGATCATTTTGATGTGAATTGCAGGTCTCTGATGCCAAGAGCCAATAATCCGTGCCAAAAGACAAGAGAATGAACAGAGTGGCCAAGGCACCAAAGAGCCCAGCAAAAAATAGTGCCACATGCAACTTCATGATGACAATCTTAGAGTGCAACTCTCTCAGCTGTTTACTTCCTGTTAAACAGTCTCTCCTCCTTCCCACATGAAACAGTCACTGAAATTATGTAACTCCTCACAATCTGTGTAAAAAATAGTATCTTAGTCCTGTTATGCTCAGCAAGGTGAACACAAGTGGCTGTTCTAGTACTCTTCCGAGCTCCAGTGTCTATGTGTGTTTCAGTGTCCTCTTCTCTTAGCCAGAGCAGGACCTGGCATTGGGTGGGGAGTGGGCTTCATGACAGCACACTGGCGTAGAACTGCCCTTTGGGCTATTTTGGTCAGTTGAGTGAAGGTGCCTGCTGCCTGTCAGAGGAGTGGTTTAAGAATGAGATTTCAGGAGGGAGACGAGTGGACTAAAATAACCCCCCCACAGGACAATCAGCTGAGAGAGACACTAGAGCTCAGCATTCTCAATGTCCGTCACAAATCCCACCACCAACTGAGAAGTGTACTCTGAAGATGAACCAGGGTTAATACAGGTATATCCCTTTAGACGTAACATATGGATGTACATTTATACGCACTAAGGAATTAACAGTTTGATTCAGCAAGGATGCATTCATTTTTCTTTCAAAAATGAAAGACATGTATATGTTTCAAATGATTTCCATTTCATATAAATGGCTTCTTTGAACTTTTCAAATACTAAAAAAACCCATCAGGTTCCACAAAATAAAAATATAAAAAAATCTATAAATAAACATTGATAATAATCTTATCAATGAATGTTGCTTAAGCAAAACATATTAAAATCAACATATTAGAAGTTATATCTGTCTGCTAAAAATCAGGAATAAATGACTTTTTTTAATATATTCAAACTTGCAATAATATTTCACAATATTACTTTCTTAACTGTACTTTTGAGACTTCTTTTAAAAACATACCAATAAATAAATAAATATCCCGTACCACTGGCCCCCAAACTTTTAAACAGTGCAACTGCTTCCACTATATAATCATATGATTCCACTTGAATATAATGATTAAAACTGTCAATACCAGGAAAACAGAAAATACACAGTCATTATATGTCAAGTGGGGCATTTTGCACCGAGCAGATAAACCTGTGACAAATTATCACTGTGCTGTGAATGAAGGCCAGAGCCACTGAAGTGGACATAACTCTATGAAACTAGGCATTTCCTAAGAGGCTGCCCTCGCTTTGAGCTGGGTTTGAGTGTGAAGGGATATTTAGGGTTTAGAGATGCAGGAGAAAAATGACACAAGCTAAAATTAAAAATAATTACAACAGATGTCCGTTGATGACCGCAAGCAATGGAAGTCTTCCGTGGTGTAGTAATGACTGTCTGTGGTGTTTCTGCACAGCAGAGGTGGTTTTAGTTCCTTGTGCTGCTATATTTATATATGCGCTTCATCCTGTTATTGAGAAACAACAGTCCTTTTCATCTGCAAAGAAAGAAAAAAGGTAATGCTACTTTACCGTTGATTTGGGTTCATTATCTTAGATTAAGCTGTTATATGTTCTGGTATACATAATCAAAAGCATTCCTTTAACACGAGATTTGAGGATGGGTCCATGTGAATGTGTTTATGTAAACTATCTTGGGAACATCACTGTATTAGCTGTATCGGGTAACTTGGCTTCCCCGAGTCTATATTCAAAGCGGGACAGGATCTGTAAACAATATTCTAGAGAGAAGTTTAGCCCTAAAATGACCATGACATATACTTGGATTGAGTCATGCTCACCTACCAATATAATGTGAATAATTCACACACTCATACACAAATTGTGAGGTCTCTACATCAAGGAAGTTGGGAGAAATATAAATAGGAGATAATGCAAGTTTTCAAACGCATGGCATCCACCCTCTCGCCCACTAAAGTTACTTACAGTCTGACAGAGAAGAAAGATTGCCACTAGATGGGGCTGAATATGCAGAGGAAATGACTGACTGTAAAGCTGTATGGTACAAAACACAATAAACTAAAGAAATATACAACAGAAAATTGTGGATTAAAAAGTGGATTAAAATTTGCAACTAGACGGATGTACTGTTACTTCCTCTACAGTCAAAAATCTGTTCAGCAACTTGTCTTTTGAAAATCATATTTCTAGTGGTGGGCCGTTATCAGCGTTAACGCACTGCATTAACGCGAGACTCTTATCTTATCTAGATTAATCTAGATTAATTTCAAAATTAATCTAGATTAATCTAGATTAAAAAATTAATCTATGCCCACCTCTACATATTTCCCATGTTACAAAAATAGCATTTTTCCATCTTAGAGCTATAAATCATTATAATTCAGAACATTATAATATAGAATATCACATTGGACAAACACAATATTTACCATCCTCCAAATGAAGGAAAAGGGATTAGGTTTTTATATTTAAACATTAAAGAAAAAAAAAAAACAGTAAAATTATTTTTAAAATTAATAAATAATCACTACAGCAGAGGAGCACACATTAGGATTGAAAATACGTGTCATTGTATCCTATATACATACTGTATTATAGCCTATATTGTATTATATATATTACATTGAAATATATTAATTTGTGTTTAATTTGTTAAAACATTTTGAGATATATTTCAATGCAAAAAAGAAAAAAAATGTAGGAAAAAATATAAATAAAACATTCATAAAGAGAAAAGCTTCTTGTGATATGAATGGCTTGCCAATTATAAAGTCGTTACATTCATATTTACATACTGTACTAAGGTACTAGAAAAGGTAGTATCCTCACAATTTATTCCTTCTTAGAGAAAAATGGTATCTGTGAGGATTTCCAGTCAGGATTTAGACCAGGGTTCCTCAAATCTTACCCTGGAGGTCCGATGCACTGCAGAGTTTGGATCTAACCCTAATCAAACACACCTG
>JAUCMU010000151.1:4368600-4378698 GCA_032275025.1 Enteromius treurensis
GATAATGTTCAGTGCTTTGCTACAATCTGTATTGTTAAAAGCGCTATATAAATAAAAGTGATTGATTGATTGATTGACTATAATCTGTTACTGGCCACTTTAAGCCTCCAGACCCTGATTTGGCATTTCTTCACTACAGCAACATTTCTTTTTCTAGCAAACCATATCATTGCGTACATCATGATTATGACGACGATGTCATATCAGATGAAAGTTTTTGGAGGCAAACAAACCACTAAATAAACATTACTCAACTCACCCACTGGTAGCTACTCTCTGATGTATGCATTGTTTTTTTTCACACTAACTACTAATAACTACGTAGGTGCTTTGTTTCAAAATGTTCACTTCATTTGACAAAATTGGAAAATTTTCGACAAACATTAAATATCTCATAATAAATGCTTAATTTTAGAAAATTACCAGGTAAAACCAGTTACGTTTCACTCGCAGTTCAAACAGAGCGCGTGCGGCAGATAGACGCGTTCACTGGACTGAACCAAAAACAGGAAATCCTGTACATAATGCAAACCACACTGAGCACTTTAGCCGGCGAAAGCCCGCCTATTTATGCACACGAAATTAATTACGTCTTTTTTTAAAGTAGTGAAACACAAGCACCCAGAGATATTCGTGATTTCCAGGAGGATATTTTTCTCACAACACACGGGGCGCCGCTTTTAAAGGGACAGATGGTCTAAACCTCGTGCTGCTTCTTGAAGAACAACATAACAACGCTGTCCGCCGCTTCCGCATTGACTGCACAAGTCTCTGTCAATGCGGGAGAATGAACAACTCTAAATGTGCCATTGCCTACAAACGACGGGGACCAACGCGGATCATACGATGCATATACGTAGTGGGATTCATGGTGAGTGTCCTGTTTTGTATTTGGAGAGTGTCTTTTATATATGGAAATGACACATCAATTTAAGCTGCTGTCAGTAAGTTCACATGCATCTGATGCTTCTGTTGTGCACACGTGATTCATATTCTCAGTGGCACATTGTAACACTTAAATAAGAATAGGTTTTAGGACAGGAGTGTTGTTTACCAGAGCTCACTGATAATGATATTTTATCTATCACATGATGGCAAGATGTTCTTTGTTTAGTGACCTTTATGTTCATACTATTATCTCATTTGCTTTTTTAGCTTCCCATATTATGCCTTGGCATTTCATATTTTTGCATCAGTAGAAATCTTTTGTCCTGTCTGTGGATTTTGGCAACACCCATGAGAAAGAGCACTTTGTCTTTCCTCTTCTTTCCCTTTCAGACACTCCCTGGCTTTAGTTCACTGGTAGTTTTAGGCAGATTAAAAGTTCTAGTTTAATAGAGAGTGCCGTGAAACTGGAATGCGGTATGGTGTGACTTTAATCAAGTCCCTGCCCTGGTTTGACTGCATCCAGGCAAACAAAGTCATGGCTTTGTTTTAGTTGCCCTCAAACTAATTTTGACAACTAACATTACTGTAATGGCAGCTGACACCTTCATTCATTTTTTTAGCATTTTGTTGCACTATTTTATGTAAATAATTGTAACTGTGAGTTTTAATGTATTTGTTATTTATTTAAATGAAGTAGCAAATTGCATTTTATAATAATGTTTACATTTATATTTAATACAGGTACATTTAATGTCATAAAAGACTTTAAAAAGGCTAGGACTCCAATCACTAATACAGTATGTTATATACAGGAAAATCTGTTTATTTATTAATGTTTGCTTTGCTTGCGTGTAAATTTATTGTGTGTGTGTGTGTGTGTGTGTGTGTGTGTGTGTGTTTTTAGGACCTCTTTGGGGTCAGTATGATTATCCCTTTGCTGAGTCATCATGTGAAATCACTAGGAGCAAGTCCTACTGTAGCTGGGATTGTAGGTAAGTCCCTGTTGTTGTTCAATTACATGTTGGCAGCACCAGAATCCAGTATTAATAACATATTTAATTATTAACAACATCATTTAGTTCAAAAATGATCATCAAATTTATTAAAACTATTGTCTATTATAAAAATGATCCATTTTGGTGTGTTCCAGAGAAAAGGCTAATATTTATGGATCTAAATGATAAAAAACACTATTTATTAATGGGTGAAGAACCCAAAGACTCTTATGAATATTTGTGTTATATATATTTTTTTATTCAGCACTGTTTTTACTTGCAAACAGGTAACATTTTGTAAGATTTAAAAGGTATGACCTCGGTCTTAAATCTATAGGCCTAGATTGTGTTAATAGATATGAATTCTAGTCAGTTTAACTACATCACAGGTGTGCATTTATCAGTATTTTAGAGTATTTCACAATGGTTTCAAATGCACAGAATCAGTGTTTAGAGTCTGAATCATCCATTTTATAACATTTCTTAAATCAGTTTGACGAATCAATATTTTTTTAGGCCTAGTTGGATAGTGAATGCCGATTCTCTCTCAAGAATGTTGCATCTGTAGATCCGAGTAGGGATTTTTTTGAGGATCCACAATGTTAATTCAATGCAAGATAATTTTTTTTCTAAATTTAAACGTCCAATTATGTTTAATTCTGCACATCCTATTTTCAAAAGGACCAATGGCAATTTATTTTTCAGTAAACAGATGACTTCATTGCTGGTGGATTGCAATTTATAGACAAGAATGTCTTTGAAATCACCAGAACATTGCCTGCACCTCGTCTCTGATTAAAAGGGCTGCTTACATATGGCCCATAATGTCAATGGAAATCACCAGTTCAATTGATATTTTGACTGATTTCATGAGGCAGGCAGCTTAGATTGTGATCACAAGATGACCTCAACTGTTTGATTGTAAAACTAAAATTAGTTATTAATTTATTTAGTGATATTAGTGATGATAAATTCTGTTTTCCATTGTTGCAGGATCTACATATGGAGTTTTACAACTCTTCTCTAGCACTGTGGTGGTAAGTAGTGAAGGGAGCAGCATTTGCCACTGTAATAT
Source organism: Enteromius treurensis (assembly GCA_032275025.1). Classification (NCBI taxonomy): domain Eukaryota; kingdom Metazoa; phylum Chordata; class Actinopteri; order Cypriniformes; family Cyprinidae; genus Enteromius; species Enteromius treurensis. The sequence continues at coordinate 4,371,559 of JAUCMU010000151.1, forward strand.
GATTATAAATTTTCTGCTCTCAATTTAATAATCCATGTTTATCTCATCCGATCGGACTCCATGGAGAATAAAGCATGTATCACAGTAATTGTTTATTAGAATTAACATTAAACTGCAGATTGCTCTCACGTCTAAAGTGTGTAACTGTAAAGTTAGGCATCATGTTACCATTGATGAACACACTGACTCACACTTATTTAAACCGGATAAAGACTGAAGGGTCACGGGGCTAGTTAAGAAGTGAAGGAGATGTTTGTCTTCTCTTGGATGTTAAGTTTGGAGACAGCAGACAGGAACACTGAACCTCTATGACACGCCTGTAGGCCAGAAACACAGAGAACATAGTAAATCTAATTTAGGTTTTATTGCATTACACCAGTGTGCAGTGTCTGCATATCTCTGTGTGTGTGTGTGTGTGTGTGTGTGTGTCATGCTTCAGTCTAATGAGTGCTGGTTTGGAGATGCCTGCAGTGCTTGCCTCAGGGCCTGTGCTGTTTCATTTGTCAGGTCCGATCTGTCTGCCTGTAGGCTATAAACAGTAGCTTTTTTTGTCAAGACATTCTTTCCTTTAATAAATGACTAAGGTTCTTATTTAAAGGCTTTGCAATTACTGTCAAACAGAAAATGTCCTACCACCTGACAGATATGACTGAAATTGGTTTCCCGTTATATCTGTGCCTGTGAAAGCACTACTGTATATTTGTGTGCAATAAAAGAATCTGACCATGAGCTGGTACATGTCACTCTTTTTAAAAACTTTTGGTTTTGCTGACATTGAAAGGCAGGGTTGTGGAGGGAGCCGTTCTGCTAAGGTTAGCTTTTTAGCAAAACAGCTAGCATTGCTTATAGCATCTTTATAGGGTCACATGTCGCGCAACACTCTCAGTACTTTACACAGGCTTTGTCAGCACATTCAAATAAATGTACCTCTTTAAAACACTATATTTTTTAGCAAAACAGATACTATCATTATTTTTTGAATAAGCAAGCTTGGTATATGTTTAATTGTCTTATGTGTTGTATTCTCTGATTGGCAGGGAAGTTGGAGTGATGTGGTAGGGAGACATTATTCACTACTGACATGCCTTGTGCTCAGTGCCTTTGGATATGGTCTGCTGGGTCTGTCCACGAGTATTGCGCTCTTTGTGCTGGCCAGGATACCAGTCGGTAAGTAGGGGTGTATTTAGGTTCATCTTGCAAATAAGTGCGTGCAGCATTAATGGAATTATTCCCTTCCCTCTTTAAAGGGCTCTTTAAACACTCCCTGTCCATCTGCCGAGCACTTCTGTCAGATCTTGTGTCAGAGAAAGACCGGCCTCTAGTGATGGGCCACTTTAATGCAGCCTCAAGCGTGGGATTCATCCTGGGACCAGTGGTGGGTGGATATCTCACTGAACATGAGGGCGGTTTTTACTTATCCTCATTCGTCTGTGCAGCCATTTTCATTCTAAATGCAGGTGAGCAAGATTGACAGTAGTTGCGTACAGAAACCTATTCCTTACAAGTACAGACAAGTATAGCTTTTCTGAGCTTGCGGTTATCTTGTCATGTATTAAAGGGATAGTTTATTGCTTACCTACCCTTAAGTTATTCCCAAATCACATGCTTTTCTTTTACTGGACACAAAAGAAAAAAAGATGGACTGTTTGCCATGTACTTGTAATGAATGTGTGCTAAAGTTTTCAAACTTCAAAAGGGACACGGTTTCAAATGTACAGCATTTTAACCATTTGCCTATATAAACCTATATACATATATATCTAAATGTTGTCTTCTCAGGTTTGGTCTGGATGTTACCTTGGAGTGAGACGCTAAATCACCGTATTGATGCAAACGCTAACAGTAAAACCAAACCCAGCAAGCCCTACGATGAGTTAAAGAAGTCAGTCCAGCAGAACTGCTTAGACAAAAACCACGTTCGCCATGCTAATGCATCAGCGGTCCGCAGTCAAACGAATGGAGGCTGGGGCTGGAGAGACATGTCTGTCATCTGGAGACAGCTGACCTCAGTGTGGATACGGATCCGCATGGTGGCTTCCTCCGATATGTGGGACGTGTTCCTGGTGCGTTTACTAATGGCCGTATCCATAATGCTGTACTACAGTAACTTCTCCTTAGCCATGGAGGAGCGTTTTCAGCTCAAACCAAAGGTGACGGGCTATTTGATAAGCTACAGCAGTATGTTGGGCGCTCTTGCTGGCTGTTTGGTGGGACCCGTCACAAACCTCTATGGCAACAACATGTCTGCTTTATTGTTACACTCTACCGCACTCACTTGCACTTTGATCTTCCTGTATGCCATGGCACCCAACGTCTGGCAGGTCCTGCTCACTTCCACGTTCTTTGCCATCTCTACCACTATCGGACGCACTTGCATCACTGACTTAGAACTGCAGCGCGGGGGAGCCCAAGCTAGCGGGACGTTAATTGGAGCGGGACAGTCGGTCACAGCTGTGGGACGGGTCCTAGCTCCACTGCTGTCTGGCCTGGCTCAAGAAGTCAGCCCCTGTGGACCTCCTAGTTTGGGGGTTGTGCTGGGACTGCTAGCTGTCGGTTTGCTGTTCGTGAGGACTCCTAAGTGGGACAGCAAGGCAAAGGTTAAAGACAAGAGTCCCAAAAAATGAGGTAAAATCAATCAAAGTGACCGAAAGACAAAAGATTGTGGTGGCAGCTGTCTTTTTTTTCCCTCTCAGGTGATGTGATGAATTTTTGGGAGAATGTGGGATGTTTGGATCTTTATACCAGCTACTAAATGTGAGACTCCCATCGGTAGAGCATATGAAAGAGAGCAACCGCCTGTGCATATGCAGACTTGATGGAGTCAAGTCTAGTGAGATGAATGTTTATAGCGGAACGTTTTGCGGTTCAGTGCTTCAACTCTAGTGGCAAAACCAGGACCAGAAGTGGGACACTCATTGTTGAAAGACTTTTATTGGTTATACGAAAATGTAAAAATGTTATGTTTCCTGGCTAAATTTACATAAACAAGGAAGGTAAGGCTGATATACTTCTGCCCAAAATGGTGCAGAAAACAGTTTTCGTAGGAGAAACGTAACAATGTGATTGAGTTTTACCTCACTGTGGCATTGATATTCGTTTAACCACTATTTATCATCGGTGCACCTCATAATACTGACTTCCATCTGTGTTTTAAAAGTCATACAGTTGCCCAAAAGGTTAGCAATAATGTTTTTGATAAAACCGTATAAAAATAAAGTTAAGTATAGGACACATACAACACTGTTCGAAATTAAGTGTGGAGTCATAAATAAAGATTTTATTTCTTTCTTATTTTGAAAAAAAAAAAATATATATATATATATATATGTGAGTAACCTTTTTTGTCTTAAGACACACACTGGTAATGTTGAATCCGCAAATAAAAATTAGGCTATATGATGTGACACTGAAAATTGGAGTTATTATGCTGAACGTTCAGCTTTGCATCTGGAATAAATCATTTTAAAATATATTCGAATGCGAAAAAAAACATTTTTTTTATAATAATATTTAATTCAATATTACTGTTTTAATGTATTTTGATCAACTTAATGCAGTCTTGGTGTGTATACGATAACTATATAAAAAACAACAACAACATTCGAAAATCTTACTGACACCAAACATTTGTTGTGTGTGTGTGCGGGAAATGTCATCTTATTTTTATGTAGTTTTGATTTTATTTTTATTATCATCTGAATTTATCTATGTATTTACAGTTATCATTTTAAATGTAGGCTGTTTTGTTACTGGCAGGAATACCAAAATTCATGCCTAAATATTACACAAATGTCTTGAAGAACTCAACACTTCATTTTAATAAAAGAAGCCCGAGCCCACACAAAAAACCTGCTGTTTTATTTTAGTTTCTTTTAAGGTTCATTTTAAAATTATGTGCTACATGCCATAAAATGATCTCACACTGTTTGTGCTGATAATACATTATAATAATATTTATGCCCATGTACTGTATATTTCACTGCAAGATACACACAAAAGTAAGGTTATGTCCTATATAGAAATGTAACTCATGAATCAAGTAATTGCTCATGATGTGGAAAGAAAGAAGCAAATTAATCAGTGAATATACAAAAGAAAAAAAAAACTTGTAATGACATATAAATGCACCCAATTAATACGTTTTACCAATATAAGCTAAAAGCATGTGATGCAGTATGTGGCTTTAACACCAATATGCTTTAGAATGCAATTTCTGATATGACACCATGTATAGTTTATGTAAAGTTCTTGCAAAGAAATATTTTGTGACTGTGTTTCACATACAGTAGAATAAGTTCATTCTATTTTCCCTAGTTTAAGTGTTTTAGTGTTTGTGAGTTTCTTATGGTGGTGAGATCAATTCCTGAAGTAATAACAGTCCAACGCTATGAACACTGTCCTCATTTGTCATGTGGTTTATGTGGCAACAAGTGTGGTCTCCTTATCAAAGTATGCTGCACATCACTGTTGTTCTGCGGTTCCTGTACCCAGACATGTAGAGACGACCGTGATTGCTGCTTCTCACCCTCACGTTCTTCATCGGTATAGTTTCTAGACAAGCCATGAGGCAGATGTGAGGTTGGTGGTCCTGGACGGCTGGCATTTGACCCCAGATGTGACTTTCTGTAGCCTCTCTGCTCCTCATTCTGTTCACTTCCTCTGTTGACAGAGGAGGCCACTTCCTTCAGAGTGTTAAACGGCCTGAGAGGCATCGCTGCATTACATGACGCTCTCTGCGGATGCCTGTCTGATGGGTAGTTGATCTCTGATTCTGTATCACCATCTCCTACAAAGACAAAAGCATAGAGTACTATCTATATTACCATCAATACAGCTGCTTAAAATGAATACAGTTATGATAATCATTTGATTCATTTGGCATGACAAATGCAGTAGCCATACACACAACCACATCTAAAATGAACATCTGAAATGTTATGCCCCTTACTATAACATGATGCCATATCCGACAGCCCGTGCACAGCTGGGCTATTCTCCAGGTTCAAGAATCAGTCCTCCATAAATGCACTCAACACACTCTAATTACACCCAGTGCTGTTAATACAACTTAACCACTGATTTCTAGTTGTGCCCTCTTTTGGAAGCACAAACTTTTATAACAAAACACATAGTCTCCTGAACATGGCACTGACGACAACACTAGAGAGAATAATAGTTTTGTGGTCTTTCTTTGCGTAAATAGGTGGTGTTATGACAATAAACTTAGATAAGTGGTGGTGTGTTTAATCGAGCCATTTCAGGGGGTGTGGACAAGTCATACACATTTTAGAAAGAATACCTCTTTGGTTTTGAATATTTAATCTTTCAACTTTAGGAATCTTATCTATGCAGCTTCTAACACTCCAAAGAGAAAAGAATTCTTGAAATCATAGGGCCTTTCGCACCGCTTTAGTTCAAGAAGTAAAAGTACAGTACTAAAGTACTAAAGACGATTTTGCACGAACTACTGTATTTCACAGTAATATTTAAAAAGGTTGTATTCTCACTGACAGAGGGTAATAAGAAGTGACGTAAGCTGGTCGAAAGCAACGTCATTTGTGCACAGTGTTTTAAATTTCACACAAATATTAAGCAGCAGTCCTTTCTCTCACCAGTGTGGTGAAGTCTCCCTGGAGGAAATCCAGAGTTCAGACTCCGGCCCATGGGCAGAGAAAAATACTTCTGGGGCATTTTTGCAGCATTCTGGAAGAAAAAGAGCAAGGAAAGGGTATATAAGATATTACATAGTATAGATCATTATGCATGACTTTGTGTTCTGATTTTAGACAGCATTCTTTAGGTTTCTTGTCTTATGTATACGGTATAAACAAGTGCTGTCATTTTTATACAATAGTATTACATACAGTGCCGTGGAAGCTTCCAGCTCTGAAGCTGATTCGTAAGCTTGTGTGGCGTCTCATCAGGATCTCCCTGGCTGTGATATCATTGGGTAATGTATGCTTATTCATGTAAGACACTGTCTGTGAAGCATAATTGATAAAAATATAGATATTAGAAGCAACAAATAAACATGAATCATTTTAATACACCACAACTTCACATACTAAATGATAAAAAATCATTTGAGAAGACATGATAGTCTTTGTTCAGTTCAATATTCCTGGTTTCTGGTCCCTACACACTGGAGAAACAATTATACTTTGGACCATTTTAATAAAATCCACAATAATTAATGCAGTCAGTATGTGTTATCACTTTTTCTTTCTTTTAATTGAGATTTGTTTCACACAAAATCGAAACCATTTAGATTAGACTGATATCAAAACACATTTTCCATTAAATATCACAGTTATATTTTCAGTGTAGGTTACACAAATCTGTTAACTTGGCACAGAACTGTTTGTTGATGTAGATCAGTGTCTTATTTTTGTTGTGGTTTGTTGGCGTTTCCAGCAAATCCTCTATTGTAATTTCAGCCTCATAACTCACCCTCTGTCTGATCTTGTACATGTTCTTCGATAAGAGTTCATGCATATTTGTCACATCAGATGACAAGAACTTCTTCCTGGACTTGGAGGCATTCTTTCTTTCCTCTCTAATAAAAGTCAAACGAAAGAAATCAACAGGAGGCAAATCAGTGTGACGCTACATTGACCTCAGATCTTTATTGAAATGACTGCTGTATAAATGTAAGCTACATAAATTCAGCTAAAGTTTCAGAGATTTCTGAGAAGAGGAGAACAGGACAAGAAGTGACGTACTGCAATGAAACTAAAGAGGGGGCAGCACTGATGTCTCCGGACATTTGGTCCAGTATCTCCATGGCGTTCTGAAGCTCCAGTTTCTTATACAGAGCCACAATGCTCGACTCGGGATGATTATCGCGAATTAAAATCTTGCGAATGATCCGGTTATTAAACTTCATGAACCTGGCAACCAAAGAAATGGATGAGTCTCAAAATCAATATCACAGTACAACAGAGTGTACAGGATTTTGTACGTTGATGTTTAACTCCCACGTGTAAACTGAGTAAAATCGTCTAGGTTACTATCGTAACCCACGTTCCCTGAAGGAGGGAACGGAGACGTTACATATGGGAAATCGCCAGAGAGACCAATTTGCCTTTGAGCTTTTACTAAAGGCCAATGAATATTGGCGTGTACTGATTGCGCTCAGGT
>JAUCMU010000151.1:4416408-4446770 GCA_032275025.1 Enteromius treurensis
AAGCTCAAAGGCAAATCGGTCTCTCTGGCGAGTTCCCATATGTAACGTCGAAGTGATTCGACTGAAAGGGTAACTTAGAATATGCACATTACACATCTGGATTAAAGTCCAGGGCCAATTGAATTAACATAGCCACTATATTAAGATTGTCTTAAAAACAAGTGTAACCAAGTAGCATTAAGCTGAGAGGTGATATACATTTAGATTTAAATTAAAGCAAGTCTGTTTTTATGTAATTAATTTAATATAGTAATGACATAAAAAAAAGAAAAAAGATAAATAAATAGATGACTACACTGTGAGACTTTATACAATCAGCCACAGAACTTGGCATGAAACAAAAGGGAGCACATGGAAATTACTAAATCAAATTTATCAGAGTATGAATGAATATTTATTATGGAAATAAGCGAACAGGAATGTTTTCAGCATAATTGAATTTTTCCTCTCAAATCATCCTTCAATCCAAATCTGACTCCTCTACTAGTCATGTGTTTGACATGCCTGATCTAAAACATCAAATGAACATCCACAACATGTCTTTTTTAGCAGACACAGACCACAACAACATTTCTACAAAATAACAACATACAATGCAACAATGCTCACTGTCTAAATTCAGTTTGTTTCTGTTTGTTTTGTTCTGGATATGATTCACTCGGATGATGACGAAATCATAATACAAAAAATACATCAAAGCCATTACAAAAATAACATTCAGTGTCTACTGAACCAAATCTATTTAAAAGTTACAATTTGTAATATTTTTAAGACATCTAGTGATACAATTATGCAGTAATTTCATAAATGTTAACAACATAAGAGTACATCAGAGGGCTGTACAAAATGAATGTTTTTAGAATTTTTTTAAATCTGAGTTTTGATTTTTGTCCAAAAATGACATACACTGCAACTCCAGATGGTTCTTGTTGAACTTATAAAGGTTCTGTTCTCCCCATTAAGAATATCAGAAGAACTGAACGGTGAAGAGAAACAGCTAAGGAAGGACATGAAGGGTCATACCGCCTTGGGAGATAGGAGAGAGATGGCAGCAAGCCAGTATCTGCTGTTCAGAGAAATTGATCAAGGAAAGGGGAGCTAGGCTCAGAATAATTGAATTAAGGCTGACAGAAGCGCTGACCAAAACCTTCAGACACAGGTGATATTACAAGGTCATGTGATGCAGAGTGTGGATTATCACAACTGGTGAAAAATAGCATAGAGGAGAAATGAATGACAATGTTAGATGATGTTGATTGCCATGCTCTAGGGTCACTGGATTAGCTACGTTTAATAATAAGAGGTACTAATGATGGGTGAACACAGGTATTGTGGGATACTTAATCATATTCATCCATCATCACAAAAACATTCTTTTATTACTATAAATCTGCATTAACTTCATCCAAAATTAGTGTGCACTGACATTGATGTGTCCATTTGGATTATGTTTTAAAAACATTAATATTGTCTGCTATACCTTTTAATAAATATATATTAATCTGCATATATTCATGGAAGAATTTAATCAACAACAAATATGAAAAATCACATAGGAGGAAAAACACTGTGAATGTAGAAAAAAAACATGGACTGCTGTAGACTAGTACAGATCTTTGGTACTTATTATGATATTTCATGAACGCATTAAAAGGAAATGAGAAAATGTGAGATTACTAGCAAACATTTTCCAAATATCTTTGTATAATGTTTTTCAAATATCTAATAACAATTCCTGTTAAACAAATTGAACTGAATTGAAATCTGCAACAACAACAAAAAGCCTGCAAAACTGATATTTTTCATCTATTGTAATGTTTTAATCTTTTTGACGGCCCAAATTCATTGAGCGAAAGGGATTTTGTTCCTCATTTATGAATGCGGCAAATAGTCTGAAGTGACAAAATTGACTCTCAGCCTTGAATGTGACAAACGTCACTGCAATAAGTCCTTGCTAGACAGGTTTTTCCTTTTTCTGCTCCCTACGTGCAAAGATAATGCTCTCTGCAGGTACACCGTCTCATCATGGCCAATTGTTTCCCCTCTGTGAGTGCTTTATCTAAGCTGGTCTGAGACTGTTCAGCCTCATTGAACATCAATGGCCCTCCTCTTCATCCCCTCTTACCGAGCCATCAGCGCCAACATCCCTTGGCATCAAGGCTGTAACAAAGGCAGGGATTCTGCTGCACCGCAGGACGTGAAGCAAGAATGGGAGAACAGAGAAAGCTCACACAAAATAAGAGAACAAGGTAGCTTTGATAGAAGCAGAGTTGAAGATTTCTGCTAACTCTTGTGAGGAAGGAAATTCAGTTTTGACCTTTTGGAAGTGATAATATTTTAATGCTCCAGAATTGCGTTCCAATCAGACATTCTGACAAAATCAGGTCATATGATCGTACCGTAAACAACAGCTGTGTAATTTTCAAACAACGTACAGATTTAAACAGATTGAGCAAATCTAACACAAAGCAAGTCTTTTAAAGTGAGCATGCAACTTCCCGAATCTGCAATAATACGGTCTATGTGACTGAATTGAGTCCCCCATCTATTTCACACTTTGCGAGCAGCCCAATTGCCATATTTATCACGAGGACTCAAGACACGGAAAAGTACGGAATTCATCAACACTTCATTGTAACATCAGGCAGAATAAAAGGCGAAGGCTCCAATCCATGACAGGGTCCTCATCTGAGCCCACGGAGGTTCCAATTTGTCACAGAGATTCATAACAAAGCCTGTCTCTCTCTAAACACACTTTAATTTCCCAACTCCACCTGGGCCATGAGAACACCTGCCTTTGTAAAAACCCTTCCAGCAGTGAAGTCAGAACACATTCCAGGTAGCTTTAATATGCTCAAATGCAATTCATCGCAATGCTGAAACCAAACAATGACTAGGAGCCATATGCCTGTAACATTTGTACTGATAAATCCCAATGAAGAATTAATGAAGCCTGGATCGAATTTGCAAGCTGTTGCCCTCTCATTTGTGCTGGACTAAAATATTTCCACTGGAGTCTGCTGGGATTGTTACAACCTATAGCACCACAGGCCATCAATGAATCAGTGAATGTATTGGCATCCAGTAACGTGCCCCCAAACACTGGCTGGAAAATCTGCCACCAGGTGGGCCTATTCATAGTATGATTTTATGTTACCAGATGAAGGCCTGTGGTAAATGATACCAGAGCCCAAAACATTGATTGCACTGTATTATGGGTGTATATATATATGCTGATCTGGCGCTCAGTAAACATTAATTAAGTTGAAAACAGTTTTGTATCATTGCTGATTAACAATATTAACTTTCTGTTTTTTATTTTTATTTTATTTTATCTTTTTTTTTTTTTTTATTCTAATCTCGCCATTAAGAAACTATTAACTATGACTTCTGCCTCAAACTTCCAATATGCCACTTATCAATAGTTAGTAAAGTAGTTGTTACATTTAGGAATAGGAATGCAGAATATGGTTATGCAGAATATGTGCTTTAAGAAGTACTAATAAAGAGTTAATATGTTAATAATAGGAATGCTAATAAGCAACTAGTTAACAGTGAGAACTGGCCCCTAAGCTGAAGTGTGCCAAATATTGACCCAAATACTGATTTCAATGAAAATGTAACTTTTTAAGCAAAACATTCATAAATATTAAAAGTAAAAAAGTCGTAGTTAACAGTTAACGAGTGTAAACTATTCTAAAGTGTTACCGATATATCTGATTGAACTAGGGGAGAACTTTACACATTCACTAAAATCATATACCGAACACAGCTAAAAGCCCTAAGCAACAGATAACAAAGAAATAGAGAATACAGAGTGATTGTTGTGGAGGATGGAATGATTGATTATAAAACTACACTCTAAGTCCCTGTTTACACTAGTGCGTTTTTAGAATGAAAACAATCCTCGATTAAACTGTCGTTTCTGCTCTTCCGATCTCCATTTACACTACACCACCTAAAACCCATGTCACATGACCACGTATGCACTTACAACCATACAGTAGATATTTATACTGTATATAGATTCCCTGTTATTTAAGTGATGTTGCAAAACTTATTTCGGGAGGAGTGAATCAACCGCAGATGGCACCGCATTATCTAATCAAATCTCCTCATTTCATTTCCAATCAGACCCATCTTTACCACTATAAAAAATGTCCTTACCTTCCGCATCTCATCTTTTATGCATCCCTACCTCCACCCCTTTTGCCTTCCTTCATGGGGGGCATGCAAGGTTCCAGCTGGACGCAGAGCTCTGCCCTCGCTAGGGTTCAAATCACTAGGGCTCGGAGTCCGCAGACGTCCTGGTTTGCCCTTCGGACAGCACGCTAAACTCGCTTACTATTTTATTATTACTATTATGAGGAAGCGCAAACTCTTGAAATCGAGGATGCATATGCGTGCTTGGAACGATCGAATGGGGAATCTACCAACACATATCTATGGGTACAACAAGGAGCATGATGTTTTGAGGGTCGAATAAATCTCCAGAGTATCCTTAATGAAAAGCATAACCATAGCAAAACTTATGCGTTTTAAAACTTAAACACACTAGTATAACACAGGGCCTAAAAAGCTTGGTTAAATATGGACAAACCCAGTGATTGGGTTGCTTTGTATTGTAAAAGTTATTGTAAATGTTTAACCCAACTGCTTGGTCAAAACGACCCAATCACTTTTAATCCAATTCAGACTTAACTTTAAAACAAGTTCTTACCTTTAACCTGAATGCCAATACGAAAGTAGACATCTGAGGTACTGAGGTAACGCTCCACCAAAATATAGTACCACTGCTCCCAGGATGGCAGCGGGACCTCCAGCTCACAGGGAACATTCTCTCTGCAGTCCATAGCACTGGAGTTATGCACCGGCGGCGCCCTTGGGCGGATCTTCAGCAGAACTGGACAGCTCTCCCCACTTTTGTTCTTTGTATTGCAGTCCACAAGCTGTACCTTCACTCGAGAGATGTAGTTTGGGATGAACACTCTGCCAGGTACAAGGGAGAGAAATGTGGAGGACATCTGTTTGAAAGCTACACTGACTGTAGCAGACATTGTCTCATGAGATATGGCAATACCAGTATGCTTACCGAAATCCCAAGGAAACATTTCAAAAGCAATGTGTTTTTGTACTCTCAGGAGGACTTTAAACTTCAACCCATTATAACAAACTTGTAGAAACTGCATAAAGCAATTAAGTGATATCTATGCGTCTTAATTTTCTACATCAATAACAACTAATCAGGAAACAAATGCAAGTTGCCCTTTTCAATTTGAACAGTGATGGAGAACAACTGTGAAGTTAGAATAAATAATTAATATCTAAACTTTTGGCCATGATACAATTGGCTTTGTCTTTTGGTTTTTGATAATTAACAATATGAGCAGCACACCAAATGCTTAATCAAACAGAACACAAGTTGTTTACAGATCTGCTGGATCGCTTCAGGAAAAAAAAATAAAGAGTTTTGTGAACTTGGTCTTTGAAATTTGCCTTGAAATTAAAAAATAAAGAAAAAACATTTATTGCATGGTTAATTTATCCCTTCTTCCAATTTTACGCAGTACTGTTTTGTATTTCACAACTGAATAAATAGTATGTCCTATTATGAATATTACAAATTCTACTAAATAACAAGAGCTATGCATAATAACTGTATTTAACATAGCCCACTAGATTTTATTACATACAAGATGACTCCTATTTCTTCCTACACATTATTTCATGTGGCAGACATCCTATATATGCTATCAAATAGTGTACACTAATATCCAGACATCCATTAAACAGCAGCTACCTAAGTGTCACTGCTGAAAACCCAGCTTTTAATGATACAAAAATCCCATCTTCCCATCTTCATAATGTCCAGCACTCAAGGCCTTTTCTTTTCACCCTGTTGTTTATGAATGCATTTTATCACCTCTCCCTCCTCCATTTTCCTCTTTTTCATTTAGAAAGACTTTATTTGCTAATTGAGAGGAGAGCTTTAATATCTGAACCTAATGAGAGTAGAAGCCTGAAATGGAGGGAAGCTTAAGAAAAGGATGCGTGTTCAATGGTAAAGGGTTGAGAGCAGAACGAGGGAGAGAAAAGGTGAGAGACTCACACGGTGTGTGCGTTCGAGTGTCTGATAAGGAAAGATGTGTCTGCAAAGATGACAATAGAGTAGAAATGCTCACAATCTTGAAAGATGGTTTTATTTAAGTGTCTGGAATCACACAAGGGTGATTACACCATCACTCATGAGTTTGGGTTGGTATAATTGTACTAGATTTATAAGCCATCATACATTTATAGCATTTATATAAAATAGAAATTATTTGCAAATGTCTTTACTGTCACTTTTATTTAATTTAATGCCCCTTTGCTGAATAAAAAGTATTAATCTTTTTTAAAGGGCAAAAAAAAAAAAAAAAAAAACTGAAAAACTGACCCAAGACTTTTCAATGCTGACATCAGATAACAACAGAAAACATTTTCTTTTTGGAGTAAACTATCTTTATATTGTGTGTGTGTGTGTGTGTGTGTGTGTGTGTGTGTGTGTGTGTGTGTATAAGTGGTTATATTGCATCTTAATTTCATCTTAATTTTCACTTACTTGTAGAGTACTGATCTATTGTGAAGAGGAATCATCTGGTCAATGAAGTAACCAGGATACAGCACTGAAATCCCAATGAGCCTCTGGACAATGAGTTGAGGTTGAAAGAGGTACTGACATTCCTCGTGAAGACCCTGCACAAAAACAGTGAAACAAACAGGAAATAGATGGATTAGTTGCAGGCTAAAATCCACTCAGTATGCATCTTCAAATAAACTGAGCCATGAAATACAGTGTCACAAAAACTGTATACATGCATATCATGATATGGAAATGCTCGTGGAAGGGGGGCAACTCCCACTGAGAGAGCCTTACGATCAGATCACTTCAAATGGAAGAAAACTGCCGTTGCATTTGCATCGCTTCTGATGATTTGCTGTGTGATATTTCTCACGGCCAACTGCACAATAATTCCCAACTCAGACTCCGGAGAAAACGATCAAACACTATTGTCGTTTCTCCACTTGGTGAAAACTTCAGATAAAAGATTTTGAACTGTTGGCAATTTTGAGGATCCAGGCAAAACCTTGTCTTCTTGGAATTCTGCTTTCCTCTTTTAGCAGACACCATTATGTAAAGAGATTTTAAAAATGAGGAATACAACAAAATGAATGATTCACCTTAAAGAAGGAAGAACAATTTATTTTGAGAAAAGAAAAGACAAGAGTTGGGGATTGAAATTCATGAATAAAAAATTAATACTGAGCACAGGGGAAATCTGAGACATTTATTTGGCAGAATATGATTAATCATGTCTAATAAAAAAAACAATGTGTCAAAAAAAGGTTGGTTCCTTGCTCAAAGAGTAAGGTGCTGTGTCTTTGTGCCTGGTGTAAATAACAAATGGAAATGATGTATGAAAGCGTTTGGGGTCAGTACAATATTTTTTAAATCAGCAAATTTTAAAAAATAATATTTAGTTCTTGTTTTTTATAATGTTTTTATTGTGTGTTTTTTTTCTGTTCAATCAAAATGCAGCTAGGTTATTTATAATGAACGTATCAATGTGTCCTGTGGTGATAGAAAAAAATGTATATATTTATACAGTATATATATATATATATATATATATATATATATAGCACAACTGTTTTCAATATTGCTAATAATAACAAGAATTGTTTCTTGAGCACCAAATCTGCATATTAGAATTGATCATGTGACACTGAAGACTGGAGTGATAAAGCAGAATATTCAGCTTTGCCATCAGAGGAATAAATTACAATTTTGAATGTATTAACATAGGAAACAGTTTATTTAAACAGCAATAATATTTAACGGTTTTACTGTTTTAATTATGTTTTTGATCAAATGCAGTAAATGCAGCCTTTCTGAGCACATCCGACTTCTTACAAAAGCATTAAAAAAACCTTACTGACCCCAAACGTTTAAAAAACAATGTATTTGAACATACCACTGATACTGATAAGATATGTACTGTAAACTACACTAAGGCTTTTTAAACTGAACTGTTTTGTTTTCACGATAACAGGATCACAGTTGGCAGTGTTATCAAGACATGCGTAGCTGTAAAAACCACATTGGTTTCAGTATACGACAGATGTTGTGGCGTATGCTCAAATTAAAGATCTGAAGATCTGTATAGATTCGCAGACAACTTTTCACAGTGCAATTGCATGAAGACTTGAGGTGTGAGAAAGGGAGGTGGAGGGATTTAAGACGGAGAGAAGACAGAGCTTTTATTTATTATGGCACACCATGGCAAATTGCAATACAGGGTTTCATCATGGAAACCTTGGCTTCTCTCATGCAGGAACTCCTGCCCTAAACACATTCATCATTGTCGAACGGTATAGTATAACCCCTCCTCTCTTCTCGGTCGGCGTCTTTTCTTACCATCTCCACACAGAAACACAATCACGCCTAAAAAAAGAGGTATTAGATGTCTCGGAATCACGCTAAAAGAATACATTAGCTTTCCAGAACGCACGTTCATCTGTTTTCATCGAGGGGTCATTTTCACTGGCTTTTTCAACCCACAGCACTGTCGAATGTCAACCGCATATCACTGCTCACTTCCTGTTGAGGTCAGTCAGCCATGTTATTACTTCATAAGGTAGGGAGCGAGAGTCTGCTGGCATATCCGTCAGTTCAATGCAGCTAAACAATAACCGAGCAGTCATCAGCAGCCGCGGCCTCTTCAAGAGCTTAGATGCTATTCAGTAGACGTGAAGAGAGTGGGCGGGGCAACGGAAAGAGCTAATTGGCTTGCAGTGGTGTGTGATTAATTATGCTGTGGGATTCACTGCCTCAGTAATCATCCTATAATTAGATATTTTTCAAGACATGACATTAAAAAAAAAATCTTTAAAAAGCCTTAACTAAAAATTGTGTGTGCTTCATGTAATTTACAAAATTCTCTGTGATACAAATTAGTAGTGTAGAGTATAACAGAAGGACATTGACAACAAGATTGTGACACTGTGCATTAGAACATGACTGGCAACATCACTAAACACATAATTCTGCATCTGTATAGCAGATGATAAAAACTACAACATTTATACTGTATTTCTCCACTAAGAAATGTAAACAATATGCATACATTACCACTCAAAGGTTTGGGGACAGTAAGAAATGATTACTTTTATTCAGCATGTTCAGCAAAATACTTTTATATTGTTATTTAAAATATTTTTTTTTTCTTTTTCATTTTCATACATGGCCATATGACAAGCTAGAAATGGTAAAAAGTTTACTGATAATTACTGATGTTTCACGAATTCGCACTTCTTCATTCTACAGTGAGCAAATAAATAAGCAAATTTGGCGTGCTGTCCGGGGAGCGAGCCGGGAGCTCAGCGGGCTCCGAGCCCTGCTGGTAGTAACCCTAGCGAGGGCAGAGCTCAGAGCGAGGCTCGGTCCCGTTCGCCCCCTGAGAAGGTGCGAAGAAAAAAGGCGGAGAAGGGGAGGAAGGCGGGATCATGCGTAACTAGATACTGAGAAGAGTGAGACGATGGTATTTAAGCCGAGGCGGGTAAATGAAATTAGGAATAGTTAATAGGCTAGTGGGCGATAATACTAATGAGCATTAACGGGTACCGGCTGTGCTGACACTCAGCGTGCTTTTCCCGAAACTATGTTAAAACATCCCTTCTGCTCCAGAGAGCAGTGTGACTGATCAGCCCTGCCACGAACATCACACAGACCCACAGCACCTGAACACCTTTGAGAGCACCCCTTTCACCACAGCATTTACCTGATTTCTTTGTCGAACCTTTTTGTGAGTAAATCCAGCCTCCGGAGCGTTTATTTGAGCTCGAAACTCAAATAAAAGACAAGCTGACCAAACTGACTTCTCTAGCCTGACGTACATCTGGAAGTTGACTTGATTCGTCCTGCTCCAACTAATGGTTTTCAGCCTAAGAGCTGTGAGCCTCAACAGATCCTTGGATCATTATAGCCTGGAACCTGCAATTATTTCATTTTTCATTTTTTATTGGGCCATGGCAAAGCTCGTTATCCTCCTGCCCAGCCTCTCATTGACCTACACTAACATTTGCACTAAACACTCGGGTTCAAGGCAACCGTGCCTATGTCTGAAAACACGTCTCCCTCAACCTTATTTAACCAGCAAGTGTCTTGTGGTCCGCCAGTTTGAGCGTCTTATTTTGTTTGTTCAAGTTATTTTGGAGCTCGGTCCAAAGAGATGCTTCATGAAATACCTTATCTGAGCCTGTAACAACTGCACAAGAAATTGCCAAACTGTATATATATAAAATATATATATTATTATTATTATTATTATTATTATTATTATTATTAGGAGTGGGCATAGATTAATTTTTTTATCTAGATTTAAATGGCTCATTTGAGATCTGCCAAAGGCATTCAGAATTTGTGCTACCTATTATATTTGAGATACCTGTGTGTCAGTACTGCCATCTTATTATTAATCAACACAATGGCCCAGTTTCACAAACATGGCTTAGTTTAAACCAGGACTAGGCCTTAGTTAAATTAAGATATTAATGATATGTCAGAGCAAGATATTTTGAGTAGAAGCAGTTCAAGCATGCATTTTAGTCTGTTACTAGCTTGAGCCTTGTCTGTGAAACCAGGAGAATATCACATTCTCATTAAATATTACTGCACATGGCTACATTTTAAATCAAAAGGTGAAAGTCTTGTAGTATAGACTCCAACCCAACTTTGTGAATAGATTAATGGCGAAATTTTTTTCAGCACCTTAACGCAGATAACGGCCCACCACTATTTATTTAAAATAACAATGATTTTATAAATACAAACAAATTGTTCCAGTGCCCCTTGGTATTGATTTTGATATGACTAACCCACATTTTTCTTTTATTTGTCCCCTATCAGTTACTGTATGCTATTGCCAGTGGTATGCATCTGAAAAGGTGCTTCAAGTACGATTTATAAATGTCTACCTTTGTTTTATTCAGAGGTTGTATGATCTTTAAAAGATCTTTTGTGATTTTATGTGAAAACATTTTAGGTTCAGGTCCAGAAGTATTTAAACACTGAATTGTTGCCTTAGCACATCACTATAACGGTAAAGAAGTGAATAGCAAAGCTCTGTTTTAAATTAAATATTACACTTATTATTTTACTTTTTATTTTTTCATATTTGTGTTTACATTAATGTAAATAATTTGCAGGTTTGGCACGTAAAATGCCATTAGTGTAAGATTTGTTTGTTTTGTGGAATCTTGCATCTCAGCTGTTAAGCCTAGCAGGGTTGAGCCTGGTCAGTGCCTGGATGGGAGACCTCCTGGGAAAACTAGGTTGATGTTGGTAGAGGTGTTAGAGAGGCCAGCAGGGTGTTCTTACCCTGTGGTCTGTGTGGGTCCTAGTGCCCCAGTTTAGTGACAGGGACACTGTACTGTCAAAGAGCACCGTCTTTTTCAGGTACTGACTTTGTGGTCATTTAAAAATCTCATGACACTCATCGTAAAGTGTAGGGGTATAACCCCGGTGTCCTGGCCAAATTCCCACTTGCCCTTGCCTATCATTGCGTCCCATTGATTGGCTATATCTCTCTCATCTCCACCTGTAGCTGGTGTGTGGTGAGTGCTCTGACGCTGCTGTCCTGTGGCTGCCATCACATCATCCAGGTGGATGTTGCACACTGGTGGTGGTTGAGGACAGATCCCCCTCATGATTATAAAGCACTTTGGGTGTACGGCAATACAAAATAAAGCAATATATAAATGTGCCATTCATTCATTCATGGCTGCTTAATGTTACTACAGACATTGTCCAACCCCAGTCATACAGTGTCTAAAGCAGGGGTCTCCAACCCTGCTCCTGGAGAGCTACTGCCCTGCCGATCTTAGCTCCAACCATGCTCCAACACACCTGTCTGTAATTATCAAGTAACCCAGAACACCTTGATTAGCTGCTTCAGGTGTCTTTGAGTGGGGTTGGAGCTGAAATCTGCAGGGCGGTAGCTCTCCAGGAGCAGGGTTGGTGACCTCTGCTTTACATATTCTATTTGATCAGAATATGGCTGGACAATATATACAATATTAGAGCGGGTAAGTTTGACTCGTGCCTGTGAATTAGTCTAAAGTGACCATTTAGATATTCAGAGTAAATCCTTAAGCAGGTGTTTAGTAAAAACAGACTTTTTCCCAGCAGCTATGTTTGTTTAGCTGCAATGATGCCTCCTCTCAATGGAAATTCATATAAATGATCACTTTTAAAACTGAGACACTCAAAATAAAAATCAGGCCTTTTACCAGAACTGTTTTATTTATAGGCACTTTATATATATATATATATATATATATATATATATATATATATATAATGCCTATAATGTATTGCCTAGCTCTAAACCAGAATAATTTGTACACCTAAGTGCGAATCGCTCCGATCTGTATTGTTTTTTTTTATATTTTAAATACAATCTGTTCATCTTCAGCTCGTGGGAACACGACTATGTGTGGAGAGTATAACTTTGCAGCGGATCCAGAAGCAGCATATATTGTTCTGAATGAATTCATTTGCCCAGTTTACATTGCAACCTGGGAGTTCACCTGTCGCAGTAAACTACCCTGGGTGAGATTCACATTTCTAAAGCATTATAATAACGCATATAGATGACTATGTAAAACGTAAATACAGCTGTTGATGGTTGATACACTCCTGAATATGCAGCTATGTTATATTATACAATATCTGCACATGTCTGTTTCAGGAGTTCTGTGACGGTTGGCTGGCTCAGGACACAGATAAAGCTCGGTTTATGAAGCGGATCTTTAAACACAGTATGGAGTCCACCTACAGTGAGAGGATTGAGAAGGAGCTTGTGGATGGGCAGGGATTCATCTCCTGTGATTCTTATGCTATGGCAGCAGCTATAGATGACACGTATATCATTGAAACTGACTACAAACCCGTCACTGTAGAGCTGGCGGGGAACTACTGCCGGGGAATGATGGTTGTAGATCACCTCGATATCCTGAAGAAGACTCACAAAGCCCACATCTTGAAGAAGGTGGACTTGGAAAGGTTTAAAGTGCTCATGATGAATGCTTTGAAATAAATGATCATTAGTAGCCATGTCTGGAAATATCTTACTATAATTCTTACTACATTTTTAAATAAACATCTATGTGGAAATTTGTTGTTACTTTATCTGATATAATTTTTTTTACAAAATCATAAAACATTCATACAGAAATACCAGTCACCCGCTAATATCTAAATTACATTTTGATAAACTATCTACTAATGGTCTGAATATTGTTATAATTTGTGGATCCAGTGATTTCATGAGCGAACATTCAGAACTGAATTTTTTATTTTATGATTTCTGTTGTTCATGCAGTAGATGAACTGCATTATGAGTCAATTTTTTTTTTTTCACAAGACTAGTTGGCTTAAAAAGCATAATATTTACACATTTGAGAGCATGTCTTTTGATACAAAACATTTCATTCACATTGAAGGTGTTATTCAGTATCCCTTTCGGCCTCGGAATCGAGATCTGTTGTCCAGCTATAATTAAAGAAAAAGGAAGAGAATTTTATTATACAGTAAAGACATTATGACATTATCAGATTTATGTGCATGCGCACTTGGCTGTAGTTGGTTTAAAACAGAGCTATAAAATAAATGAAATACAATTAGACTAAATTAGACATTAAAGGCAGTGGTGCACAGGTCCAAATTACAGATAAAAAGTTAACTAAAATATACCATTAATCATGCTTTATTTAATAGTTGCTAAGGCCCCATTTCTCATTTTTATTTAGTTAAACTTAATGCGCTAAAACTGAAATAAAATAAATAAAAATTAGGTAGACATAATAAAAAACAAAAATGACACAATTTAGAATGGATATGAAAATGGAAAAAGAATTCAAACGGTGATAGTATCAATGATACTGACATAAAACCTGTGCCACAGTACAGATGGTAATACCATGGTACTGAAAGATTACCACATGTGCATCTTGGTATTCTAAAATAAAAGTCATTATTGATCATATCCTTAATTAAAATAGCTATTAAACTTTTATGATATTTTAGATCATTAATATGAATTTAACAACTGGCAGGATTCCCTGTATGGTTTATATACAGTAACTTGTTTTCAGAATCTAATCGAATCAAATAGACTTGTAAAATCTGTATCAACACGTGTGGGTTTCAGGGGGGAAAACCGTGCATAATTTAAGCGGCAGATGTACTGACCATGGATCTTTTGCACTCAAAGAAAGCCACCTGCAAGCCTTTGCAATGTCCTTCCTTCAGACACTCACTGGGCTTCTTACCCTCCTGTGACACAACAGAGAGCATTATTATTGAGACAGCTAGAGAAAGATCAGAAATATGCAATGGTTAAAGTCATACACTGTTTTTTTTTATCCACAACAACAAAAAAACTACGACAGTCGATGTTGTTGTGAGAGGCACGATAGATGTGTCAGGCTTATACCTTCACTACACAGTCATGCTGAAGGAGACAGGCTTTAAAATCTTCTCTCACTCCAGCGCAGGCGCGGCCATCTTCCTCTTTATCCTCGTAATATTTTGGCATTGTGTAGAGCTTTCATCCGAGCAAGTTTAAGCGAATTGTGGGTTGAAAAATGTGGCAAAAAGAACACAGCAAGCTATAGATAAGTCAAATGCAGAATTATGAAAGCGGCCATGTTAGGTATGACGTATATAAGGAAGTGGAACGGAGGAGGATTGTGGGAATTGTAGTCCTCAAATGTTCGATTCTTTCGCGCTTACAAACCTCAGCACTGCTGGAAAGAGTTTAAAGAATACAGTGTTGAATGACAGAATTTTATGCTGTCAACAATTATACATACATTTTTCTGTCATCTAATTTATTTAGCTCTCGAGTTTCACATAGCAGTGTAAATATTGACCAGAAGATGGCACTAAAATAATGCTTTGTCAGATAATATCAAGTTTACATTAGCCCCTAGAGAGTTGAGAAACGATTAAAGATATTGCCTAAGATAAATTGTCAGTATTTTAACGATACACAGCTTTTATGGGAAAAAATGTTTAAAAATATATGTACCGTAAAAACTGTCATTACTTGATGCACAGGCTACTGTATGATAATCCGACACCGACAAAAAATAAATAAATAACAAAAATGCAATTACCCTCGCTCTATAATTTGACACAGAACAGGAAGTCTTTTGTGATGTAGCCTACACAGAACTTTGCGCAAAACTAACAACAGAACTCTTTGCAATGTGTGTTACATCAGAAACTTGTATGCTTTTCAAAAACAATAATAATTTCTCCCCACGTAGAAAAGCTTACTTTCCTGAACCAATTGATATCTTTATTGGTCAAATATGCTTTTCTACTAAAAACAAAAATAGAAATGATAAAGTTAGATCACTTTGTATAGAAAAAAATACTATTTTGCCTTACTGGAATAGTTTATTTAGAAATCTTAACTGGAGAAAAAAAAAGGTCTTTACAACAAAAACGTTTTCTCACTAATAAAGTAAAAGTATCTTTCAAACTAATTCATAAATTTTACCCAGTTAAACATTTTATGGAAAGGGCTAAGTTACATTGATATGAAATGTTTATTTTCTTGACTATATTTTATTTGTTTTGGACTTATCATTAGACTGAGCGACTTTGGAAAAACATTGGATCATTTATTAATGAGAATATTCAACAAAATGTAAACATTACTTTTAAAGGGCTTATGTGTGGTCATTATGAATCTGACTCTACTAAAGCAATGCTTGTTTTGTTGTAAATTCAATTTGTTGAATAAAAAATGTGTGTTTGTGTTATGCCGTGATGACTGAATGGATGCAGTAAATGCACACTTGGGCTTGTATATTAACCAAATACCTTATATAATTTATGTGTTTGAAAACCAATAAACTGACCCCGGACCAGACCAAATGTTGTCCACCCGTCCAAACCAATATTTACCTGCACAATCAAATTCAATCCACTTACCACCTAATATCTGGCAACACTGCGCATGCTCCTTGAACTTGCTCACTGCGTGATGTCATCATTTGTCGTCATCATTTTTTACAGTTACATAGAAAAAACGGTGTTTCTGAGACAAGAGAAGGGAGCGAGATACGGTAAATATTGTTTGTTTTTCGTGGGTGGGCTGAGCAACATAAAGTATTTATTATAACACTGGGTACAACAAAATGTATAACATGGTTTTAGTCTAAACACAGCGCAAATCATGTGTAATAATAACCACTTCCTCCTTCCTCCTTTAAAATAACGGACTAAAGACAGAGCTCTCGACTCAGGAAACCACCATGCACTAACATTAGTTACCAATCTACTAATTAGACGTTAGTGCTGGCATATTTACCCGTGGTATCTAAAAGTACAGTTATTATTGAGACAATGACTATAGTGAAACCGAAAGTAAAAGAGTTCGCTCAAGAGTTTTTGAATATGAAACTTTCACCAAGATATTTAATGAACGATATCTGACTAGGATTGACCAACTGTTGTTAACTCGATATCATTTGCTGTAAAGTTATTGTCTAGAGGCCAGCATGAAGAAACTGATTGTGGACGTGGACTGTGGTGTGGATGATGCTCAGGCCATCATGATGGCTTTAGCAATGACTTGTGTGCAGATCCTGGGCATCACCTGCGTTCAGGGCAACACTTCAGTAGATAATGTCTGCAAGAATGTCCTGCGTGTCTTGAAAGTGTGTAAGCGTCTGGAGGTGAGATGGCCCCATACTGTATGCTACATCGAAATGAGATTCATATTTCTTTAGTATTGTGCAGTGAATGCATTGTTTCTTATATGTTCTCTATAGCTGATTCATTATATTGAACACAAAACCATATTGATTTTTGTAAGTAATTGGTTGCAAGCTTTTTGATTCCAGAAACAAATACTTTAACCTTTGGTTAGGGGAGAGGTAGTATTTCCTGGAAATATTAGGGAAGTTTAAATTCGTCACTTGAACAGCAGTGCAAATGTATTCACTATAGTTGTAGTCATATGTTTCCATATGATGATGTGCAAAATGTTAAAGAGGTCATATGATGTTATTTTAAAGATCTTTTTTTTGTGTGTGTATTTGGTGTCACAGAATATGTTGACAAGCTTTAATGTTCAAAAAACTTTATTTTAGTATACGTTAATGTAGCTCATCTATGCCCTGCCTCTCTCAAACCCATCATTTTCTACAAAGCCCCTCCTTCTAACAACCACATTCTGCTCTGATTGGCCATAGTGCATTGTGTGATTGGCTGAACACCACAAGCACACGTCAGACATGTTATGCTCCTTTCCATTATCGTGAGTTCAGCTTTTAAAATAAATGTAAAGGCCAGGCAGTTGATAATGACCTCTGTAGTTTTACCATCAGTTCAAACCGGAAAGAGGAACAGAGTCACGTGACAGACACTCGAGCACAAGAGCTCGTTTGTTTTTGAAGCTCTCTCATTCATGCACACACAAAGTGGAATGCACTGCACTATGAAACCCATTTATCTCAGCCGATCAACTCCACATTAGTAAAGTTAATAGCAAATACTTAAAATAATAACAACACATACTTCTAATCGCTAATTTAGAAGCGACAGATTGTAATTTTTTTTTTAGAAATAGCCTTTGCACATCACTTTGTATTAACCTTGGTTAACAAAAATGTTGTCCATAGAATACATTTGCACAAATGCAAACATCTGGGTTTGGCTGTTCTGCTGACGCTAGGTCACAACACCATTGGCTTCCGGCGCTGCTAGAGAGAGGGAAATACTTGTCCACCAATGTGAAAAAATCTTGGTACATAACATAACTGGAAGATTCCCTAAAAGCATTCACAAACGAATAGAAGGAAATGTTACAGAAATTCATAAAGCAGTAAGGAAGTGTGTACATGTCGGTGCCAAAAGCCTAGTATGCCAGTGCGCCAACAGGGCATTCTGAGTTTTTCTTTCTTGATCCTGCCCCCATCCCTTTGTCCCACTTCACATCTTCTCTACTCAATCATCTTCTCACAATCTTGCTGACTGATCATATACTTATATGACTCATTAAAATTCAAATCAATTCATAACTTTTTCAAAATTCCTTACTCTGGATTTTCTGTCTCTCACTCTTAAAATAAACCAACCATTAAAATGATAGACTGATAATTTATTTGTCAGTGGGCAAAATCAGGACAAAATCAACCCCCCTTTTTTTAGAGATATAGAGATATTACATACAAAGCACAGTTTAGTTTTATACCCCTGGTGTCTCAAAATAGCACATTAAATACACTTATATTGACGTTAACTTTTTTTTTTCTTGAGTATCTGAATGGGATGAACACTGAAGGCTTGTTTACTAATGCTTATTGTCAGTCCCCCCTCTGCGATTGTTTTTAGTTGATTTGCATGACCTGGGTTTTCTGTATGTTTGGTATTTTTTATCATCTTTTGATTCTATCTGTTTGCAGACATATTTTGAGCTCAATTACTTCAGGAATAATGTTACTTGCTGCAGCCATTACCTGATAAAAAACCTGATTGTGTCTCTGAATTGCTTCAGATTCCCGTATTCCGTGGAGCACCTAAAGCGCTCTTGGAACAGACCGTCACTGCTGGAGACTATTATGGTAAAGATGGACTCGGAGACGCTCCGGACCCTGACGCTCCTGGTCTGGATCTGGTCCAGAAAGAGGGTGCCGTGTCAGCCATGATCCGAATAGTCAATGAGAATCCTGGAGAGGTCTATCTATATGATTTTACGATATGATGAGATATTAGTTAGTGAAATTATATTGCATTTCAAGTACTTCATCGTGTGTTGTTCCTGTTTCTCTAAGGTGTCTTTAGTGGCCACGGCTCCGCTGACAAATGTGGCTTTGGCTGTGAAGATTGACCCCACCTTTCCCCAGAAACTCAAAGGCCTTTACATTATGGGTGGCAATACAGACTGTGAGTCACTAATACTTTACACATTCTATTTGATCAGAATATGGCTGCACAATATATACAATATTAGAGCTGGTAAGTTTGATTTATTTCATTGAAAGTGGCCCTTTTGGTGAATTTGTTCATGCGTAAATTTCAGAGTTGACTTTTATCTGGCAGCATTGTCTTTTTAGCTCCAATGATAGCCTCTTTAATATTAATTACAATAAGCTTTATTTATTTATACACTATTTATGATCTATTTTGAGCAAATAAATATAGACTTGCTGTGCATAAGAGATTTCTTTTAAAATGTTTAACTGTATATCTTCAGATGGGTGATATTTATTTATTTATTTTTTCATTAATGCAGTGCAATATTGCCCAAACCCTAAACCAGAGTCATTTGTACCCTAAGTGTAGATCAGTCTGATCTGTATTGTCCATGTTTTATATGTTTAATGCAATTGAATCAGTTTAGAGAATAACATCTGTTCATCTTCAGCTCGTGGGAACATCACTGTATGTGGAGAGTATAACTTTGCAGCTGATCCAGAAGCAGCATATATTGTTCTGAATGAATTCATTTGCCCAGTTTACATTGCAACCTGGGAGTTCAGCTTACGAAGTCAACTACCCTGGGTGAGATCCTACTTTCTTAAACATAATTGGGTGGTTTCCCGGACACAGATTAAGCCTAGTCCTAGACTAAAATGTCCCTTTAAACCTGATGAACAGAAATTTGCTTCCTCTGCCATGGTTTTAAATAGTTTTATTGGTCTTGGTCTGATCTAGAATTTAAAAGGCTGATTTCCTTAAGGAAGATTAGAACTACCTCTGAACTAAATTAAGGCTTAAATTAAATCTAGCTATAACTTCAGATTAATGTTGTTTCCAGTCGTTATATATCAAAATTATTGGCACCCTTTTGTTAGATATAAGCAAAGATGCCTGTGAAAATAAATCTGCCCTGTTAACCATTTTATTTTTTTTATTCAAGAGACAATTCCTTCATACAAAATCTCTCCTCTTCAGTTTTTCATGGTCAGGGAACTGGGACGCCCATGGCAGAACCTTTGTTTTGCCCTCACTGACCCATTATTTTTTGTTTGTGTATTGCTTTTGATGGTCCTTTTGGATCATTGTTCGGTTAGGAGATACAACCATGGTTTATAAATAATAATTAATGTTCTTATCATATATTCTTAATATAATTATGAACATTAAACTGATTATAGATGGATTTGCTTCTCAATTCCATTCAATTTTAAGTTTTTCTTGGTTCATTCTATGTTTTATAGGCAACACCCGTCTTGCTAATTCAGATTACCACTGTTGGTTTATCTAGTTTATTTTAATTCAGGACTTCATTGTCCAGGAGTTAGTAGTCTGCACTTAATCTGTGTTTCAGAAAGCCATTTTTTAAACTATAGTATAATTAACTATTCTAGATTAAGCCTACTCTTACTATTTAGGCTTCATTTAAAACCTGTCTGAGAAACCTATGTAAGAATATACATAGATGACCGTGTAAGGTGAATACAGTTGTGGTATATACAGTACTACTATAATATGTTACTTCTGCACGTGTCTGTTTCAGGAGTTCTGTGACGCTTGGTTGGCTCAGGACACAGATAAAGCTCGGTTTATGAAGCAGATCTCTAAGCAAAGCATGGAGGCCTCCAAAAGCAAGAGCACAGAGGGATTCATCTCCTGTGATTCTTATGCTATGGCAGCAGCTATAGATGACACGTATATCATTGAAACTGACCAAAACCCCGTCACTGTAGAGCTGGCGGGGAAATACTGCCGGGGAATGATGGTTGTAGATCACCTCGATATCCTGAAGAAGACTCACAAAGCTTACATCTTGAAGAAGGTGGACCTGGAGAGGTTTAAAGTGCTCATGATGAATGCTTTGAAATAAAGGAGGAAGGACTTTTTTTTTTTTTATAAAAAATGATCATTAGCAACCATAGCGTACCGTACTTTTATAAAAATATCTTTGTGTGCTGCTTGCTAAACATCCTTAACATACACAATGGCACCCTTTTTATTCAATACTTTTTTGCTTGTTTTGCTGGAAGATCCAGCCATGGCCCATTATAGGGCTTTCAGACCCCAAGACTGTTTTCTGCAATTCTCCAGCTGTGATCATTAAAGAGTATTTGGTCTAACTCAAACTTACACTATCCTCCTCTTGTTGCCAGCAGCCTGACAATTGTTAAACTTTGCATTACAAGCAAACAATTGTTTCTCTTTAGTTTAATTCCATTTAATCTGTATGTTTGGCCACATGTTTATGTGTAGTTTAAATAGTACACCCAACAGTTTAAAGTTGTATTTTGAAACCCAAAAATGTATTTATAAATACATTGATGTGTTCATGTGTTGTTGGGTTAATATTTTTAAGTTGCTACAAATAATTTCAACAGCACAAGTTTTGCTCACATTCGTAAAGGTAAGTTATTGTAGAAAATAAATGACCAAGCATAGATTAAAATAAGGCAATGGCTATGCATTAAGTGCAAATAGCAATAGAGGCTATTGACATAATTTTTTTTTATTTATACCACTTTTTATTATTAATTATCTGCACCTCAGTATTTACATTCAAAACTAAAGGGCCTGATCTTCTTAATATTGTATAAAGTAAATCTGCAGGACCTGACAGTTTTAGCAATGTGGTCTGAAAAATTAAGATCATCATCAATCAAGACACCAAGGTTTTCTGGCTGTTTTGGAAGGAGATATAATTTCTTTATTAGTCAATCACATTTTACAAACGTACATGTTAATGAACTATACTGTCAATCAGGGGCGGAGTAGGGTGCTACAAACCACCGGGAAAAGTTCTGACCCCACCGGCTCACCCCTTCTTTATCGTTACAACTAGCCCGGACTACATTGCACAACATTTAGTGACTCTTATTGCAGGAAATTAGACAGAATAACCCAGCGGGAGTCAGCACTGTCCTCTGCCTATTTATTATTAAAAAGAAATGTAAACCTGAACATGCAAGGCAAGTGCCTCCCCTACACATCTCTCTCCATGACGGTAACAGTTTCACTTTTATATAACAGGGCTGCAAATTAACCAAACCCACCCAAACTAACTTAACACCACTAATACAATAACTAATATAAAACCCCAACTTGCTTCAATCTTGCTTTAAATGAGACAAAAATAAGTAAACTCTAAAGAAATACCCATAATGCACCCAGCGCCGACTGCCGGGTCCATAAAATATAAAGTTAATACAAATTTTTTTTTTTTTTTTTTCTGGATGAAGACCCAGATTATGGTATGTTATCCCCCCAGTTTTACAGACAAGGCTTAAGATAGTCCCAGACTAAATTGCATGTTTTAGCTGTCTCAGATGAAAACCTCTCGCTCTGATTCCCAAGAGGCTTTGTGTCACGCCTGAGGCATGTTCAGTGTTTGTTTTTTTAGTCCTTGTACTTGTGTTGATTATGATATTACTTTTGTTTCCTGTATCCTAGGTTCTGTGTTTACATATTAGCCATGTGTTTACCTGCTCCCTTATGTTTTGCCACGCCCTCTCCGTGTCTTTTGTCATGTGTTCTTTTGTTTATTTTGCCATGTGCTCTTTGTCTTGTGTTTTACCTGCTCCCTCATGTTTTTGCTCGTTTGTAACCATGCCCATGTCTTTAGTGTGTTCATCCTGCCCCAGCTGTGTATCCAGGTGTCCCGCATCTGACTTGTAATCAGTTTGAAGATTTAAGTAATGTTCAGTTCTGTCTTTGAAGTCCTATGTGTGTTCTGAATGTTTTGTCTGCGTTGGCCGCTGCCTCGTCAGCTTTAAGTTTTTATTTATGTTTTGTTTAATAAATGTTCAACTCTGAAGTTCCTCGTGTCCAAGCCTCTCTGTCTACGCTGAGAAACGCAGTCGCGACAACACCTCAGCACGCACCCGCGTGACAGAAGGACGGACCAATTGAAAATGGCATTCTCTGCAGGACTAACCGCTCTTGTGCTCCGAGACCCACCATTCGAAGACTTCATCTCAAACTTCTATCAGCTGGCTGAGCGCTCGGGTCTCGGGGACTCAGTTCTCGCAGCAGTGTTTTTAAGCATGGCCCAACAATTTACACCAGTTGAACTGCCAGATGTAAGGGACCTGCCATGGAAATCGGGAGTGTTCTTAAGTTTGATGACTGTACGCTCCCAGATGGGAGGATCGCTGTACACAAACACCAAGCCAGCAGAGAGCACATCCACTACAGAGAGTGTGCACATCTTCACGGACTCTGGTCCACCCTCACAGCCCACCGAGCCGCGGAATGTTGTTCCTGTTTTGTTTTCACGGTCGGAAGAGCCGTGTAGGATCCCCGCGGTTGCTGAACCGCAGATAACGGGTCCCAGGCCTGATTCATGGCGTGAGGAGCCGTGTATTCCCATGTTAGTTCCGATAAGCCTACCAGACTTCCTATGTTTCGAATCAGAGCCCTGCACGGTCTGTGAGGTCCCTTGGCCCGAACTTCCGGAGCCTGTATCGAGCTCGGGGACTCCGTCGGGTTCGCCAGGAAATGCGCTTCCTCCGGGCACCCCAGCCACCACAGCCTTCTCCTCCGTCTGCTCCGCCCAAGTGGGCTTCTCTGCCGCCTGTTCCGCCTAAGTGGGCATCACCGCCACCTGATCCGCCCAGGTGGGCGTCACCACCTTCTGCTCCGCCATGGAAGGCGTCTCTTCCAGTTGCTCCACCCGGATGGGCTTCTCCTCCATCCGCTCCGCCATGGAGGGTGTCTCCTCCAATTGCTCCGCCCAGATGGGAGATTTTTTTTTTTTTGTGGTGTTACCCTGGAATCCACGCTTAGGGAGGGGGCTATGTCACGCCTGAGGCATGTTCAGTGTTTGTTTTTAACCACGCCCATGTCTTTAGTGTGTTCATCCTGCCCCAGCTGTGTATCCAGGTGTTCCGCATCTGATCAGTTTGATGATTTAAGTAATGTTCAGTTCTGTCTTCGCTGTCCGTTGTTGAAGTCCAACAATTGCAGATTGTAAAAGAAGACAAATGAGAATGACAAGTTGCTGACTTTGCTCTTCAAAAGACTGGAATCAAAATCAGTGATGTTGGATGTGATGATGTGATGATGGATCTTCAATCAACACATGTGTTCAGGCTACAAAGGTTAGACTTGCTCCTGTAATTGTCAAAATCAGACGGACTGAAGTTGAAATCGACAATGATGAGGAGAACGGTGAACGACAAACTCGCATTATAAAAAAGTTGGTAAAGAAATATGTGCCATACAGAATATACCAACCAGCAACTCCAGACCAAATTGACAAGTGGTCAAAGGAAATTCCAGATGTATACAAACAACCAAGGAAGGTTTGGCAAGTTTTTTAAGCGTCTGCAGAAGATTTATACCTTACACCCACTAGATGGAGCAATGATTCTCTACGTAAATCAAAGGGACAATGACCAAAACAGGTTAATTGAAAGCTTTGAAAGAAGGATAGGTGAATCCCAAGAGGACATTGTTGCAGGATGGGAAGCTGTGAAAACCTTTTTGTTTGAACTGAAACGTGCAGAGTTGAATAACCTCTTGCATGCAAAAGACAGGAGAAAGTGTTGCAGAATATAAGAAACGTTTCAGACGAACTTGGTTGGAACATGCAGGTTTAAATAACAGTGAGGATCTTGACAAGGACACTGGTATGCCTTTAAAAACTGCATTTGCGAATGGATTGAAACCTGAGATTTCTGAAGCTCTTAAAATCAAGTATGATGACTGGGATAGTATTGCAACAACATTCATCCAGATTGTTGAATGGTCAGTAAAGATTGAAAGAACACAGGATGTCAAACTCAGAGCTTTGCAATCCAAAACCTTGTATAACAACAGGACAATGCGGTATGAAAAAGGTGAATATCAGACACACTCAAAAACCAAAACTCAAGGAAGTTGCAGGAGTTGCAACGAGGAAGGACACTGGGTTTGTGATTGCAAGATGAGCCTAAAACATCAAAGTAATGATGAGGACAACCTATTTAAGAGGTTCCAGCAGTTGACACCCGAACAAAAACAAACTCTGCTAAATGCCTTGGAGCCGCAGGGAAACTGAAGAACCTCTCTCTGCAGCACCAGCTAATGACATCTCATCCAAAAGCGTATGGACTCCTTGTGTATGTGAACAAGAAGGAAAAAGCATACACAGAAACCTCCACAACTGCAACCAAAGATGATGTCCTAGAAGACAGTGCTGCTAAACAAGCCGTATAGGAGAGAGGTCCACATACAGCAGCATTAAGACAACTACACAGACAGCAGGACAGTAAACAAATGCAAGAGCAAAAAGAAGTTTCCTCACTGATCAAAATTGGTGTCGAGTTGCAAGATGACAACCAATGCAACGAAGGAAACCACAAGGAAGCTACAAGGATAATATGCCCCATTGAACATGTCCAAGGCCAGTCCGTGTCCAATGAAAATCCAACATCTAACAGCCTTGTCCAATCTGATGAAAGACTCAGCCTGGCAGTACACAATGCCAAGAATCATGTTTTGACACCTCCAAAGAGGGACCATGGAATATTAATTGATCAAAAAACTCACATGTCACAGCAAGAATCCAGGTGACAAAGACCACTTGAGGATCTTTTAGTAACTGATGCAGCAGTTAAGGTACAGGGAAACAGTGAGTGGATAGATGTTAATTTGCCTAGAGCTGAGGGACAGATGGCAGTGGTGTTTTTCAGAGTCCAGATATGGCGGGACTAAAGATTTTAGGCTTTAGCTTGTCACCTGAGGATGAAGATCATACCATCACTGATAAACACAGTAGCGACCTGCCAGATTAAATAGGGACAGTTTTATTTGCAGTTAGGCATGACTGCACTGCACTGACCACCTAGATGAACATGCCTGGACATCCACAGAACACAGCAACTTCCCCCACTTCCACATGGTCACCATACCACAATAATAAAAAAAAAAGACTTAGGCATTCAGCTGACTGACTGAGCGGTTCAATAGCCACAGATCTAACCTTCTTCGGAACTATGAAGTAACAAATGTAAAACCCCAGCTCTCTTTATTGAAGAGGAATCGGTTCTAAGGCTCCTTCTCTTAGAAGGGCTGCTACTTCTTGTTCTGTAGCTAGACTCTGCTCCGGGCTCACCTCTGTGAGCATGACGCGGGCGAATCCCGGCGGAGGGGATTGAAACTGAATTCGATAACCCACCTCCATTTCTCGCAGGACCCACTAAGAGACATATGGAAGAGCTTTCCAAGCCGCTAACTTGTCTACTAAGGGAACCAGTCGCTCGAGACTGGTCTTCTGGCTTATCGACGATGATAGCTCGATGCCTACTGACAACTCGACGCCAAGGAGAGCTTGATCTAACCGTCTTATGGAGCCCCACGGGGGACGTGCAGCTTGGCCTTAGTTGCTGCATGCTTTGATCTCAGGCAGGCTACGCGGAGTGTGTGTGCGCTCAAAACCTGTAAAGACTCTCTCGCAGGGAGACACACATCGCTCCTAAAAGGCTATAGCCTGCCTTTGCCCTGTCTTGCTCATGTCTTATGTACGACAGAGCTTATAAATATATGTGAGAAACACAGGTCTAAAGAGAGGTTTTAACACTCAATCTTTTAACTATTTCACACACACACACTCAAGGGCTGGTTGAATAGGACTGTTCACTCTGAAAGATAGTCTGAAGAGAGACTTTAATTCAAACACTCGATATTTTACTATTTCACACACAAACGGGAAATAGGACTCAGTGAAACTCATGTGAACACATTACACATGTGGAGGAGACAGGTCTACAGAGAAGTATTTAAAACACTCGACCTTTTACTATTTCAGCACACACTTGTTTTTAATCAAAGCAGGGAAATAGGACTTATAATAATCTTTTTGGTTATCTCAACACACAGTCAGCGACTGGGGAAATAAAATGTTTCACTCTGCAACTCACACAACACAACGTGGAGGAGCAAATAAAAGAGAGGATCTCAATCGCTCGGTCTTTTTAGACTATTTTACACACGCAGACAACGCTGGGGAAAATAGGATCTTTACACTATGAAACTCATACAGCGAACACGGAGGAGCAGATCAAAGAGAGGATCAATCGCTCAATCTTTTAAACTATTTCACACATGCCAGAGATGAGAAATAAAACTTCACTCAGAGAAACTCACACAAATTCCTCGGAATGTGTGGAGAAACAGGTCAGAGAGGATAACAATCACTCGATCTTTAACTCTTTCTCAATGAAACACACACACATCAACGTAGTGGAGGAGGAAGAGAGAGGTTTCACAAACACTCTTTCAGACTCACACAGACAAACAATTTTGGTTGCAAACACAGAGAGCGCGTTCTGATTAGCAGAAAGCTGACGCTGGCAGGCACTGTGCGCTCTCTATAGCTTCCTGGTCTGATGTCTCCGCCCTGACGTCACTCCCACTTATTTGTTGTTGGCACAGCAGATTCAGAGCCGTCACCCATGAAGGTGTTCCCATAGCGTCTCCGGACGGAGTGGGAGTTCCCGAGAAAGAACATTTGGAATATTTTCTGTTTTATTAACTGTTGACTGCATTTCTGCAACATTCAGATTTTATGCCAATGTGTTTCTTTAAATAGACATCTTTGGAATTGACAAAAACAAATTATTTGATCAGTTGTGGCCTAGTTTTTGAAGACGGGGGTTGTGGTAATATGATTCACCAATTAATGTGTAAAATTTGATTAACATTTGATTAAAACTGTCTTCATTTCAGTTCAGTAAGAAAGTATTTGCTTGTTTAGTAAATACAGTGTCTCCGTAGTATCTCTAAAAGATTTGTGTTTCAATGAGAGCAAAACGTTTTTATCAGTGTCTAATGTTTAGCTTTTTTTTTTCATTGTTTTTATTGGATTATTTGACTCATGGATTATTTGGCCACAATATGCAGAAGCTGCAGAGACACTTTGTTTAGAGGATGCGTTTTCACTAAACAAACACTTTCTTACTGATCTGATAATGGAGAATACAACAACAACACTGTTCATGCAAAGGTGACAGTGATGTACTGTACTATAAATATTTCTTCGTGAATCTGGATCAACTGGTTGCAACGATTACTAGAAAGAACCAGCTTTCACTGACTGACAGCTGCAGTTTTAATAACTTCATAAGAAGATTTTCAAGAATTATCTGTCCTACAATGTATAACAATGGCAATAAACTGACTATCCAGTTTAAAAAACAAACAAACGAGGAAACAACTAAAAAAAACTATAAATATGTATGTATAAAAATCTGATACCTAATGTAATATATAATGGACATTTATTTGACTGCTTTTAAAAAATAGTATGTATTATATTACACTGCTTCATAATAAATTAAGCATAGATAATTTACTTCATTTGTTTAAAATGTATTAGTGTATCAAGAGGAAAATGATAAAAATAAAGGTTAAAATCATAAACAAAATACATTACAGATACCCAAAACTCCTGACAAGCATTGCACTTTTAAAAACAGGTAAGATTAGAAAGTTAAAATAACTGTGCCACACTGTTGATTTAATTTGAGTTATTTTTTTTTTAGTCTGTACATTGAAACATTATTCATGTATAATTGCAAGTGCAGGATGATGTTTCTGATCTGGGGTGGAAATAGGACCTTTCATTCAATGCAGTAGTCAAGGTTGGAGCCTCTAAAGACGATGCGACACTACAGCATCGATTTACATCCATATTTTTCCTGTACCCGCCACGTTTCCTACTTATAGTCGCTGACGGAACGAAAAAAAAACGTGCCTGGTTCTAGCCGACGATTTACACACTTCGGTGTGCCAATCGGAGAACCACGGCAGGCTCCGACATGGAAGTGGTGGCTGAGCACACAAAAAGAGCTCATCAAGCCTGTATTGCCCTGCACTGGCAGGGAATCGAACCCGGGAGGTGAGAATTCTACCACTACGCCACACAGGCGGGTTTTTCGGCCGGACTTATTTTATTAAAAAACTAGTCTATAGCCCATGAAAACCACTTCCAAAAGCTCCTCACTGGGGCACTCACCAACACTCTCAAGTTTACCCCCCTCGGAGGAGAAGACCATGAGGGTCGAGCCCGCTCCACTAAAGAAAGTCACGGGTCGGTCTTCATCGCGAGCCTCACACTCGGAACGGGCGTGCGATCTAGATCGAGCGGGAGACAAGGGGTTAAACTGTCTCCACCGCTTCAGCCAGACCGCTTTCGGGAGTCCCACGATCTCAGTCTCTGCTCCGCCTCGGCGGCAGCGGGATCTGACCCACGAGGCTTCACCAAGGTACCCTCGGACGCAGCGAGAGTTCTCAAGAAAAGAAGAGGAACGATACACTGCATCTCGAAGAGCTTTACAAGACCGGAGCAACTTATTAAGCGGCAGCAACTCGCTAATGAGTCAGCTCATATCATCTGCCAATGCGGTTGCTGCATGTTCTGATCTCAGGCAGGCTACGCGGAGTGTGTGTGCGCTCAAAACCTATAAAGACTCTCTCGTAGGGAGACCCACATCGCTCCTAAAAGGCTATAGCCTGCCTTTGCCCTGTCTTTCTCATGTCTTATGTACGACAGAGCTTATAAATATATGTGAGAAACACAGGTCTAAAAAGAGGTTTTATAAATAACACTCGATCTTTTAACTATTTCACACACACACACTCAAAGGCTGGTCGAATACGACAGTTCACTCTGAAAGAAAGTCTGAAGAGAGGCTTGTATTCAAACACTCAATCTTTTACTATTTCACACACAAACGGGAAATAGGACTCAGTGAAACTCACGTGAACACTATACATGTGGAGGAGAGAAGTCTACAGAGAGGTATTTAAAACACTCAACCTTTTACTATTTCAGCACACACTTGTTTTTAATCAAAGCGGGGAAATAGGACTTATAACTCTATCACTCACACAAACAGCGAACGCGGAGAACAGATCAAAGCAAAACACAACACAACGTGGAGGAGCGAATAAAAGAGAGGATCTCAATCGTGTAAGGTCCGCCTTTTAGCTCGGCTGGCCTTCCAGCGCTCCTGTGAAAGTGCTTCTGAGTTTTCCTAGCTTTGGTTTCTAATTTTTCTTTGATCTCGTTTTAAATCTGTTAGGGTTAGGGTTATTTTGCTTATTACGCAAAGAAAGTTAATTTCATTCACTGTCTTTATTTCAGTTCAGTAAGAAAGTATTTGCTTGTTTAGTAAATACAGTGTCTCCGTAGTATCTCTACAAGATTTGTATTTCAATGAGAGCAAAAAGTTTTTATCAGTGTCTAATGTTTCGCTTTTTTCCCCCATTGTTTTTATTGGATTATTTGACTCATGGATTATTTGGCCACAATATGCAGAAGCTGCAGAGACACTTTGTTTAG